>JBBMOJ010000696.1:0-15251 GCA_038090695.1 Sclerotinia spermophila | reverse complement strand
ACGTCCTGTCACATGACACTTGTCACGTGATCCAATGTTACCCATCGTAACAAAACACTAACAGATATTGCAAATATCATATATACATTCTTTTTCTTGAATAGTTCGCTGAAATAGATCGATTATTGTTATTATTGTTATTTGTATCAACAGGATTGATAATCTAAACAGTCTTTTTTTTGAGGAATTTATCTTTAAGTTTTAAATAGATCTTCTAATACTTTACATTTATATAAAAAACCTATTTGTTACATTTTTTATAAAGAACTCTATCCTTTTTTTTATCTTTCTTATTTTATATTATAAATACAATACTTGCAGTAAACAATATTGTAACCTGATTTCTATTTTTATTAGTAATGTTAGTTTGAAGAAAATTGAATATTAGAGGTATTATTTCATTTGTTGATTTTGAATATTAACTCTAAGCCTATTATAATTAGTATATTTGCAATATACTAATATAATGCAAAGTATACCATTTCTTATAGAATACAATATTTAATTTCTCTAAATAAAAGATAATAGTATTAAATACAGTATTGAATTCCTCAATAATAATAAAATCTATATAATCAATAGAAATAAAAGTATTAATAGTATTTGATTTAATAAAGAAACTAGATTCTTTATAATAGGTATAAAGCTTTTTCTATATCTCAATTATAGTTATACATCCTGTTATAATACTATAACTATTATTGTGAATATTGTATTTGATTACAAATTGTATAGTATTATCCATTCGATTATGCTTTTATTATACTTTCAAATTAGTCTACTAAACACCTATTTCCTTTATCTTTAGTAATTCATTCTTATTGATTATAATAAATACCACCAGCTTCTCCTTCAAATTGAAATAATAAAAAATCCCAATACTTTTATAAAAAATAATAAAGTTTTCTTTGAAAATCGGAAAGTTCTTTCCCTTTTTAAAACGAAAATCTATTATAACAACAAATAATATCTCTAAAGTTATAAATAACAAAGATATAGTTACAAATAACTGAAAAGGAATGATTTATAAAGAATTAATCAAAGTATTAAAAACTTCGATCTCAAGATTAAAGTAATCAGAATCTATGAAAACTACCCAATATTAAGAAACAGAATACATCCTAACATAGAAAAATTTTCTTTCGAGAAAATAATTCTTTGAAAAAAAGTGAATAGCATTTGTTCTAATAATAGAATATATAAAAAGAAGATAAAACAATTATTCGTTCTAATAATAGAATATCGACTATAGAAGAAAAACAGTCGGGCTAATAATAAACACCAGCAATTGAGTTCAGCAATATACCTCCTAGCACTGGAAACAGAGGGCTCATAACCTATTATAGATATACAAAGGCTAGCATTGTAATGACTATCGTATTAAGACTATGGAATCAAGAGATAATATATCTCTTGATGACTAATACTAAGCTAGTGTATATGAGGACAGTGAATCCATTCAACAAATTATATTCTTTATTATTAATTCCAGTCTAACTTCAATATATCGTTTTTAATTAATACTTATAATTAATAAAGACAACCTTATAAGTATCTAAATATATCTATTGACATTCAACAAAACTATAAATATATAATTTGTTCAAAAGCTCCAAAAGTATTTCGGTTATAAATTATTCAACCCCAAAACAAAAATTATACAGATCTTTCTTAATTGTCTATTTGATTATTAATACAAAACATCTATATCTCAACAACCTATTACAGATAATAAAGTCTATTCCCAATTACTAAACTCATTATCTGAAATAGAAATTTGATAGATTTAATATAATCTTATCTTAACTTTAAATAAAGATTTATAAGATATATTATTTATATTACAATAAACTAAAAGGATTCCTTAAGATATAACTAATCAAGTTGTAATAATAAATGTTATAATAAATAGTATAAAAAGAAAAGGTATTTGAAAAAGGGGAGGAAGATATTATAATAGAGGTTGTAAAGGAAGAATAAGAAATACTTTCGATAGAATTGATAAAAAAGAATCTCTTTGTAGATTCTATAATAAGAAAGGATATTAGCAAAATCAATATTATATATATGAAAAGATTAAGAAAGCTTTAAAACCAAATAAGAATAATATTAAGAATAATAGTTTTATTAAAGTGATTATAATAGAAGAATATATTGGTTCCTTTTATCCTTATAATATAATATATATTAAAGCTCAAAACAATAAATGGATTCTTGATTTAAGAGCTTCTTATTACTTTATTAGCTCAATTGAAAACCTTATAAATCTTATATATTAGAATATACTATAAAAAATCAAAATAGCTAATAATAAATATATTCAAAGTATTATATTTAAAACAATAATTATCAGAAACCTTATATTATAGGATATTTAATATATCAAGAAGTTTCGATATAATTAATTCATTTCTATTAGATTATTAGTTAAAACAAATCGAAAAATTATTTTTAAAGGAGATTCAATATTCTATTAGAAAAATGGTTAATTTGAAATAGCTATAAAATATTATAATAATAATTATATTATTAAATAACCCTTTACCCCATAAATATATATAACTAATATAGATTCAGAGATTAAGGAAATTAACTTTAATAATAATAAAATAGAAATAATATATCGATATTTGAATTACTTTAATTATAATCAAATAGATAAATTAAAGAAAGCCTTTAATGGTTTATATTATATTAAAAGAAGAAAGCTTACTAATCGAAAAGTATATGAGATTTGCTTTATAGAAAGAATAAATAAGTATTTTAACAAATATATAGTTATTTATATTTCTATAAGATTATATTGTTTTTATATAGATTTATTAGATATATAAGAACCTTTTGAAAATAGGAATAGATATTTTATTGTAATTGTTAATAATACTATTAGATCTATATAGATTAGATTTACAAAAGATAAATCAGTAATAATAGTAATACTCATTTTGATAGATTTGATTAATCAGATAGAAAAGGAATTCAATTCTAAAATTGCTATTATTAGAGTAGATAATAGAAAAAGCAAATTCGGAATAATATTTTAGATTAAGATTGGAAAGAAAGAATTGATTTTTGAATCCTTGTTTTTAGAAAAACATTCTATGAATAGAGTTGCTAAGAAAAAGATTTAAGATATTAATACTATTTCAAAATCATTATTAAATAAATTAGAAATTAAATCTAGGATATAGGAACTTATTATTAGATATACTATATATTTGAAGAATAGATCGCCTATAAAAGTATTACTTTTTGGAGAAGTAGGAATACTTTTAATAGTAATTATATTGTATGAAGCTATATATAGTAGATAATCTAATTTTAAGAAGCTTAGAGTATTTGAATACAAAATGTAGACTAGGAATCCTTAAAATCTAGAATAATTATTTAAGAAATTCAAATCGAAAGTATTTAAAGGAGAATATATTATAATTGGAATAGATGGAAATAATATCTATTGTCTTTTTAATCTTTATATTAAGATTATCAATAGAATAGTAGATATTGATTTTAATGAATATAAATACTCATTTAAAAAAAGAGTATTCCAGAATAGCCCGGAATAAAAAGAAAAAGAAAAATCCCTTTATATAATAAATCTAAAATTATAAAACGAAGGGTATAATTGGTAACACAGAATAATATATGAAATATATAAACTAATAAGCGAGAAGAAGCTTAGATTATAAATGAGTGAGAAGAAGCTCAGATCTATTCTGTTGGAACACGTGACCTAACGTGATCGAAGATCACGTTTCACCCCACTCTTATACTACATACAAGAGTGGGATGGTGACATATATATAGATAGCAAGGCCCCTTTTCCAAAGGGGCAGATAGATAATATAGATATAATATACACCTACAATTACAACTATACCTTCCGAGTTTATCCAATATATTCTTTGGTATAAAAGATATCATTATAATTGTTTTAATAATTATAAGCAATTTGATAGTTAGTATGAGAAGTATAAGTATTTATAGTTAGATTTACTTTAATAATTGTTTTAGTTTGAATTAAATCGAATTAGAGTTATAAGAAATAGTTGGAGAATATTTTTAGTAATTAGATTATTTAGTAATACAAAGTATTATTTATTATCTCTATATATTCTAAAGGAACTTTAACTAGTAGTTTTGGATCAATACTAGAAAAAGCAATAGAACTTAAAGACATTATATAAAAGGATACTTAAGTATAAATAGATATAATTAGATATAAATTATAAAGTCTTAAAGATAATAATACCTTTGAAATTATAAATGGCATTATATTTATTAGTAGAAAACTATTAAATAATAGATATATTCTAAGAAATAAACTAGATTGTTTTAATAAATTAGTTAGAAGAAAAGTATAATTAATTATTAAAAAGTATCTATAAAGATATAGAATAAACTTCTAAAAGACCTTTATTAATATAGCAAGGTATTCAATATTATATACTTTATTAGTAAAAGCTATAATAGAAAATCTAGAGATTGATAATAGGGATATTGATATTGTATTTTTGAATAATGAACTAATGAATATAGAAATCCTTATAGAAATACTAAGATTCTTCGAAATAATCTTCCCCGAAATCAAATTTAAAAATAAATTATATCTCAAACTAAAAAAGTCTTTTTATAAGTTTAAATAAGCTTTATATATTTAATGAATAATTATACAAAGATTCTTTAAAGAAATCAAATTTAAAGAATCAATAATAAACCTAAATCTTTTTATAGAAAAGGGAATATATATTCTATTATATATAGATAATCTATTAATAATAGGAAACTATACTAATATCGATTCTATAAAAAAAACAATAGGAAGTTAATAGAAATATAAGGATTTAGATGAAACTAGAATGTTTTTAGGATTCCAAATAGAACGAAATCAATAAATTCGATCTCTCAAAATATATCAATCCAATTATACGAAGAAGATTCTGTAAAGATTTGGTATTGATATAATAAATATGAAAGAACTTCCTTTATTATTTGGTATTATTATATAAAATGTATATAAAGATGAACTTTTTTATAACAATAACAAGATAATATATCTTCAAATCGTTAGTTATATTATTTATCTCTTTAATTATATTTAATTTGATATAGTATATCCTATAAGCCAGTTTGCTTGAGTTATATAAGTATTAGGGGAAAATCATTTAGTATTTATAAAGTATTTGCTTCAATATCTTATTGGTATATATTTAGTTGGTATAGTTTATTCAAATCGATTAAATATACTTTTATATGAATATTAGGGATATATAGATTCTATTTAGGGATTTATAATAGATAGAAAGTTAATATAAGGAATAGCTTTTATTAGATATAGAGGAATTATAGTTTGGTTATTAACAAAATAGAAATCGATTTCCTTTTATATAATGGAAACAGAGATTATAATAGCTAATAAAAAAACTAAAGAAATTGTATAGATAGAAAAGCTAGTTAAAGATTTCAATAAACAATTGAATAATGAATCATTTATTCTAATCCTATATTACAACAATATAAACAGAGTCGATTAGATATAAGAGAATAAGTTCTATAGCAAAACTAAATATATCGATATCCGATAGTACTATATTCGAAAGGATATAATAGAAACTAAAAAGCTCTATATTATATAGATACCAGGAATTGAGCAAACAGCTAATATATTTATAAAGCAGTTAATCTATTCTAGCTTTATTATATATAGAAAAGGATTGAGGTTGGATTTGAAAGACTAAATATTATAATACTAGATTGTTGTCTATTATTTCATCTATTATAGGTAAAGGAATAAAGCTTAAAGCTAAAGTACTCTTGTACTATAATACAATAGAAGATTATAGAGTATTCGAACTCTATAAAAGATATAGATATTATGGGTAGTTTAAAAAGCTAGTGTTATTATAGGAGTTAATAAGGCTTTTTATAATTTATATATAGATTAGCTAAGGTTTATATATTTAAATGGTAGTATTTCTATTATAAAGGGGATGTTGGAAATCATATATACTATATGTTATTTGGTGGTATATGCCTTTAGCTTTCTTTTATAAATCTTTTTATTATTGTATAGGTGGCAACTTTATATTATAGTGTAAAGTTGTATTATAGATACTCCTATATATAATATTATTATATTATATGTAACTTGCTGTCTATTTCCGATAATTATTATTGAATGTCTCGGGGGTAATAAGGTATTTTCGGTGGGGTAGGGTTTGAGAAGTATTGTAAATAGCAATTTTTAATATATTATTTGTATTTTGAAGCTAGCTATTCTTTGTTTATAATATAGCAATTTAAGATTATAAGGAATTGATAATCAATTTGATTAATGAAAATATAGTTTATATAGCAGCGAAGTAGACGATGGTTGGATTATTGAATAAATTGGTAAAGTCAGTAATATTAGTTTCAATAAAATTAATAATATAATTCAAAAAAGGATAATATAGGATTAGGCTAAATATTGGATTAGATATAAGTATTGATATAAGTGTAGTTATATTTAGAATACTTTTGGGGTCAAAACGATTAAGCAGAATTCCTGAGTGGTGATGGCAAAGGTATATGGTTGATTAGTGGTGGATACAATTGGTATAATCAGTATACAACTTTGATAGAATTAATTAAATAAAATTGCAATAGCTTTTTATTGATGGTACAAATTGTTAGGGTATGGGTAAAGATTTATATTGTACTATAAGGGTAGAAAAGCTATGAAAGAGAGAGGCCCTATTTATAGGAAGTAGGGCATACTAGTGGTCCGCGCCTGAGGTACGAAGGCAACTACAGAACATGTAGTTGGCGCCGTGACACAGTTCGAATATATTTTTTATAAAGTATACAAATAGAACTATTCCAATTCAAATAAGATCTTGACTTTCTATAATAGATTTAATATTATATTTAGAAATCGTTTTATGCAATAACTTACTCTTCCCTATTTATATTCCAACTTTATTTAAATAATATAATAGCTAATTATATATACAACAAATGGATTTAATAATCCATTCCATTCCAACACTCTACAAATATTATAGAATCTATTTTACTTTCGGAATTCTAATCCAATAAATATTAATAATCTAAATATTATTAACTCTTTTAATACTTTTAATAGTTTATTTATTAAGGAAAGCTCTATCTCTATATATTTATATCTTTGTATATCCGAATTCATTCCTATTGAAAGGATATATCTTCGAAAAGAAAATAAATATATACAATATGGAAATACCTTTTATTGGATATATACCTATTATCTTAATCTATATCAAAAAGTTCGAGATCAATAAAACCCTATTCTTCCTGGATTGGAAGAAACTTATAACTTAAATGAGGATAAAGATTTAAATAAGATAATTAATAATCGATACTTTGAAAAACGTTTGAAAGAAATAGAATCGATAGCAAAAGCTTAGAAACTAGTAAGGATGAATAATACACATTAGGAATTTCTTAATAAATAATTATTATTTTCAATTTATATTTTTCTTCATAAAGTGAATTCGAGACAAATTCTATAAAAGGGGAGGGATTATTATACGATATATATCGATTGTTGTCCGATTGTTACGGGAGCTGCCTCTAGGGTCACGTGGAAGTGGCTAGAGATCTCTCGAGGTGGTTTAGACTAGACTTTAAATAGGAATTCAATAGAGTTGATAATTGATTGCAATTCTCATAACTATAATAATAAAACTAATAATTATTCTTAAATACAAAGCTTTATATTATAATAAAACCCATTCCCTTATATAAACCTTCATTTTCTATTCTATTCCCTAGAATCTCCTTATATACTAAATTACTAAAGATTTTATTATACTCCAGAAATGTTACAGCTCCTTGATGTTCTATTATTTGTTTATAATTATATAATATAGTATTTTGTAAGGATTGTTATAATACTATCCCTTTCTTATTCTAATACTTATTTTAAGTATTATATAGCAAATGATTTATTCTATTTGGAATACTTATTTCCTTAGGACTTCTATTCCTTTCTAAATATATTTAACAATATTCAAAAACGAAAAAAAAGATTATATTTAGCTTGTTTCATTAAATCTTATAATCTCGAAATAGCTTTTTATTCTTTATATAAATATTAAGAGTATAAATATATAGTTTCTTTTGCTAATTCTTTATAGTATACTGAATATATTCGTTAAGGTTGAAGGTATAATGTTTGTAATCCTTCTGAAAATGATTGGGATAGTTTGGAATAATAAAAGGCTTGTTTAGAGTAAAAGGAAGAAGAAGTAATAGTTAAAATTCTTTATTTTCATAAACAAAAACGTTTTCTTTTGAAATATAAATCTGATATGTTATATTATAGTTTATATACTTTGGATAAGCTAGATATTCTAAAAGAAAAGGAAGGGTTGGAAAATGAGTATATTGTAAAAGAGAAAGAGTAGTTATTTGTTTCTATTATTATTCCTAATGATTACTCTTTTACTTTTGATTCCTCTTCTTTGGATTCTTTAATCTTTATTTTAATAGATTCTCTTTTTTTCTAAACAAATCTGGATATTACTAATAGAACACCTCCAACTTCTTAAAGTAATTGAGGTTTGTTTTTAATTCCTATAAATTTTCGGTATATAGATAATCTAATTATTTGATTAAATATTTAATTATACTTTTGATATATTTATAATCTAATATTGTTTTGATATTGTATATAATGTTCGGGTTGATTAATTCGATTTCTGTTAATAGTGTATTTAGCGTTTTTAGTAGTATTAGTTTGAGTAAGGATATATGGAATATTAGATAGATATTTATTATATCTAATAGTTTTAACTAATAATTAATGATTCCTATTATCTTTTTAATCTTAAATAATCCTAGTTTTCTATAATCAAGTTTATTATTTGATCTTTTGATTTCGATATTTTGTTGTAGTAAATAAACTTTATCCCCTTCTTTAAGTATAGGTTTTATACTATATTTCATATTATAATAGGTTGTTATTCTGGATGATATAAATCTTAGATTAAGAGTAAACTGCTTTTATAAATCCTTTAATTGTTTAATTTATATTATTGCTAATTCGGTATTAACTTCCTATAGTATTAGTATTTGATATACTTTAGAATTGAACCCAAAGTTAGTATATACTAATATAATCTTTGTAGTTTCTATTTCCAATATATTATATACGAATTATACTATAGATAATAGTTCTATCCAATTATCCTATTGATAATTTATATAGTATTTAAGATATACTTCTATTATTTAATTAGTCCTTTCTGTTTAACCATTTGTTTATAGATAGAAAGCTATTAATAGTTTTCTTTTAATACCTATTAGTGCTAATAAGGTAGTCCAGAATTTCGAAGTAAAAAGCTTATCTCTATCTGAGATTATCTTATTTGGTATTCTATATATACTTATTATAACCTTGAAGAATATATATACTAGTTGTTTAGTAGTTTATATTTCTTTGAATAGTATTATATATATAAATTTTGTTAATCTATTTACTATATTGAGTATTATATTATACTCAATTCCTATAATAGGGTCTTTTGAGAATAGTAGTTTAACTATAAAATCCTATATAATAGACTTCTATAGCTGAAAAGGTATATCTAGGGTTTGGAATTGATTATATAGAATATATCTAAAAGATTTATTTTATATATAGGTATTACAATTTCCAATAATTTCTTTAACTATTGTTCTTATTTGTAAAAAGTAATTAATTTCCTATATTCTTATAAATATTCTTATGATTTCTTGATATCTATATATAGATAATCCATATTATTCTATCATAAATTCCTTAATCATTCGATTAGGAATATATACTTTTCCATAGAAGTATATTATATTGTTTTCTATTATAAATCCTGGCTTTGTTACCTTAAATATATATATTACTATAATATCACCTTTATAATATAATTAGATCTTATTCTTTAAATAATTATCTTCCAAAGTATAAATAACTATAAACTATAATATATTATAGATTAATAATTCGCCTTTCTATTTGAATATAATATATAATTTATACAACTTGTTTTCCTAATATTCTGGTTTTCGATTGAAAGTATTGGTTTTAGTGTTTTCTAATCCTTTGATATATTAAATCTTAAAATTGTAATTGGCTATAGTTTCCAATTATCTAATCTATTATTTATTTAACTATTTTGTTATAATAAAATAAACTAAGTTCTTATAATCTATATATACTTATACTATATATTTTGATCCTTTTAAATAAACTTATTATTCTTTAAATATATTAATTATTATTAGTAATTCTTTGTTATATATTTTATAATTTAATTTAGCTAATAATAGCTTTCGAGAGTAGAATATAATTGGTTGATATTTCTTATTTTAATCTGATTAGCTTAGAACTATTCCTATAATGAAATCTGAAGAGTTCGTTTCTATTATGATTTACTTTTCTGGATTAAATGTTAATAATATTAGCTTTCCAGTTATTATCTATTTAAATGCTTCAAAGGACTCCTATACTTTAGTGGTTTATTCAAATATATTCTACTTTTTTCTAATTAAATTAATTAAGGGTATTATAATCCCTAAATAATCTTTAATAAATTTTTAATAGAAATTAACAAATTCTAAAAAAGATTGTATTTCTTTAATTATAATAGACTACTTTTATTCGAGTACTACTTTGATCTTATTCTTATTTATCTTAAGCCTTTAGTTTAATATAATAAATCCTAGGAATTCTGTTTCTATAATATAGAATTTATATTTGCTTGGTTTATATAGTAAATTGGCTTTAACTAAACATTCAAGGATGTTACTAATATTTTTGATATATTGAACTTTATTGTTTGAATATATTAGGATATTATTCAAATAATATATATAATAAGTATCCAAATATTATAATAGTATATTATTTATAAGCCTTATAAATATTGTTGGTGTATTAATTAATCTAAATAATATAATCTAGTATTTATATAACCTATATCTGGTTTTGAAAGCAGTTTTCTATTCTTCGCCTTTTTTCATTCTAATCAAGTAATAACTATTATATAAATCCATTTTAGTAAATATTGTTACTCTGCCTAATCGATCTCTTAATTCTATAACTAATAGAAATAAGTATCGATCCTTTTTGGTAAGTATATTAAGCTTTCTATATTTTACAATTAGTCTTTTAATACTATCTTTTTTGAATACCTATATAATTGGATTTACTATTTGGGATATGGATTCTCTAATCTATTCTTTGGCCAAATTGTTATCGATATATTCTTTGAGTGTTTTTAGTTTATTGATTGATATTGAATAAATTGAAGTATATATAAGTATCTTATCTTCCTTTAATATTATTTCATAATCCTATAGCTTATATTCTAGTAAAGCCTTATAGCTCCTAGATTCTTTAAAAATATATTCGTATTTCTTATACTATTCTAATATTATAGGCTCTATTACCTTGATTGCAATTTCGTACTATATTATTAGTTTCTGTATTTATAAAAGAGGTATATTATCCTTTACTTTTAATAAAGAACCCTAGACTGGATATCCTATATCGCTAGTATTATTTATATTCAATTCTCTTTAGCATATATTACATCTTACAGATACCTTGAATATATTATTGTAATTATTCTTATATTAATCAAATATCACTATCTTTTATAACCAATCTATTCTAGGGTTGTATACCTTTAATTATAATATCTCTAAGATGATTTATTATTAGTCTAATAGCATAATATCAAACTATATAACCTCCGAGTATTAGGTTATATTTATTCGTACTAATTATATCTCTTAAGAAACAATCCCATCAAATCCTATTAGCTATTTATTAATTAACTATAATTGATAAGGTTCTTATTTCTCTTGAAATAGAATTCCTAGATACTTTATAGCTTCTAGTATAATAAAATTTTCTATAATCCCTGAATCTATTATAGCTAGCTATATTTATCCATTTATTTTGATTCTATAGTATATTTGTCCTACTTATCCTATAGTATTCAGCTATAATATAATTTGCTTATCCTCATAATCCTGAATGATTTCATCAGCAAATGTTACACATTATAATTCTTTTTTTTCTAAATAGATTATATTTATCCCTAATCTAGTTTTGTTATCGAATAAATCTCTCTATAGAATATATTGATAATTCCCTCGGGTTACTCTTATCATTATACCCATAACTAATAATAATAGAATAACCTAAACTTAAATACAATATTCTTTTCCAATTCTTCTATATAGAAATAAGTTCTGGTTTTTGTTCTACTTAGATATATATTAATAGAATATTTCCCATAACTCTTTTTGATCTAATCATTAGAGATATTCTCTACTAATTCTTTCTATAAATAAGATATTAATAATAACTCCAAACTATAGAATTCAGTACTAATCGATATACCGAACTTTATAAGATTCTTCTTTTTCAATATCTATTATACTAAGATCCTTATTAATAATTCCTTCATCTATATCTTCAAACTTTTAGATATAATAGTTCTATTAGTTGATTTCTCGAATAGATTATAATTCTTCTAACTATAGGTTTCTATTTATCTATAAAAGGTTTTCTATCTCTTTTTTTTCTTCTAGTTCTTCTTTATAAGCTGGTAATAGTATAGCTAATTGTATTATATTAACTATATATATTTGTGATATAAAAATAGTATTAAATTAATCTTTGCTAAACTTATTCTTGAAATAAACCTTTTTTCCTTTTATCTTTTTATTTCAGTATTCTATTATCTAATACCCTACTTTTCTATATTCAAAGTATAAATTGTTTTTGTATCTATATTTCTTTTCTGGATCCTTACTTTGGGATGCCTAGTGTATAGTATTTAACTCTATAGAATCTTTATATCCCTATAGATTATATCTAAATCTATCTTTGTTTTTATAATAACACTTTTGTTTTCAATTTTCTTAAGATTTATATAATTATTGGATTTGTTTATATCTATATAAACGATTATTGATATCAATAAAGCTTTTAATTAGTTTATTCAAATCCTTATTTTCTATCTTCCTATCGAGTTCCAAATATATTTCTAGTTTGAGTTTTTTATAGTAGTAGTTTATAATAGCGGTTTTGTTTTATTTGATTGTTCTTATATATCTTCGAAATTCTGTAGTATATTTTAATACTAATCTAATCTGTTTGAGATTGAAGATTTTTTCTTTCGCTATCTCTAATTCATTGGAATTTCCAAAGATCTTATAGATCTTTATCTTGAATCCTTTAAAACTATCAAAGATAGTTTTAATAGATTATATATATTCTTAATTGTTATACTCAAAATAATTATATAAATATAATTAGATCCATTTGCCTGCTTCTCTTCTAAGATATAATACAGCCTATATATTCTTAGATTTTTTCTCAATAAACTTATTTTGATTGAATCTAAAATATATCTCAAATTATAAAAGGAAGATATCGAGTTCTTATTGATTTCCTTAATATTTGTTTGATAAGGCAATCTTAAGTATTTTATTGATAATAATCTTTTTAAGAGTATTTATCATTTCGATATTATTGGTATTGATAATTGGGGTATATTATCCTTGGGGTACTATAATAATAATTAGTTATTGAATTAATACTTGAAATAAAAATAGTATTCAAAGTATTATAGGAACTGCCTTTAGAGTTATATAGAAATAACTAGAAATCTTTTAAAATAGTTTAGATTAGACTTCAAGTAGGAATTCAATAAAATTGATAATTAATTATAATTCTTATAACTATAATAATAAAACTAATAATTGTTTTTAAGTATAAAGCTCTATATTATAATGAAACCTATTCCCTTATATAGATTTTCGTTCTCTATTCTATTCCCTAGGACCTTTTTATATACTGGATTGCTAAAGATCTCACTGTATTCCAGAAGCGCTATAGTTCCTCGACGCTCTATCACCTGTTTATAGTCATGTGACGCGGTACTTTGCAAGGACCGTTGTAACACCGATCGGGCTAATACAGCATTAAGCTCTAAGCCGATTGTATATATAATAGTGTATACATTCTCTTTAGATCTGTAGCTTTTAATTCTAAGGTTAATCTCTGAAGTGCATTAGGTTCTTTACAGTAGGCTTATTTTCAAAAGTATATATAATATAGTTGTTTATTTAATCACTTATTATCACTATTTATAGTTCTTTGAGCGCCCTGTGGGCCTCATTCCTTCATCTGTCTCGAGGCAGGTCGATTATTGTATATAAGTCCTATTAACTCTGGGAGGAGTAGTGATATAGATTTCCTAATTATATATTTATTATATTCACTATATTCAATATAAAAAACAACAATAAAATACATTTAGAAAATAATAGTAATAAGATACTAGTGTTTACAATTCATATAATATATATATATACTAAGACCTATATAAAATTTAAAATTTCTTTATATCTAATCCACTTTTATATTAGTATTACTAATATCCACTTTAATAATACTAATATCCACTCACTTTTTATCTCTCTCTTTTTAAATTTCATTCTTTCATTCATTCTTTTCTTCTTTTTCTCTTTAAATCTATAACTAATTTCTAATAAAACTCAATAACAATAATAATACCCTTAATATTCATTCGAATTAATAATAATAAAATACAGCCCCTTTTTTCTATTTGTCCTTTTTAATTTTCAAGCTAATAACTAACTTTCTATTCTACAATATCAATAGCAATAATACCCTCAATATTTATTCAAATCAATAACAATAAAATACAACCCCCTCTTTCTATTTATTCCCCCTCTTTCCATTTATCCTCCTCTTTTCATTTATCCTCCTCTTTCTATTTATTCCCCCTCTTTCTATTTATCCTCCTCTTTCTATTTATCCTCCTCTTTCCATTTATCCTTCTTTTTCCATTTATTCCCCCCTTTCCCATTTATTCCTCCTTTCCCCATTTAAACCTCTCCCTATTTAAACCTCCTCTTCTCATTTAAACTTCTTCCTATTTAAATCACCTTTTCCTATTTAAACCTCCTCTCCCTATTTATTCCTCCTCTTCCTATTTATTCCTCCTCTCCTTATTTATTCCTCCTTTCCCCATTTAGACCTCTCCCTATTTAAATCTCCTCTCTTTATTTAAACCTCCTTTCCTCATTTAGCCCTCCCCATTCGAATCGATAGTGATAACAATACAGTAGAACCTTGTTATACCGATATTGGTGTTACGACGGCAACAGAATCGTCACTTGATGAGTGTCACGTGATGGAGTTTTCA
>JBBMOJ010000695.1:0-13642 GCA_038090695.1 Sclerotinia spermophila | reverse complement strand
TTATCAAGTGAAAGTATGTAGATCTCACGACAATGGCACTTGCCATATTCGATCCAAAAAAACAACGATTATTAAGTGAAAGTATGTAGATCTCACGACAATGGCACTTGCCATATTCGATCCAAAAAACAACGGCGCTTAAGCTAACCTTGGATCTAAATTGATCATCCTAATCCTTCCGAATGCAGCAGAAACCTCATGTGTCCTTCTCGAAATCAACCAACATGAAGCTCTCCTTATCCGTACATGTACGTTGCTCAATGTTGCATAGGATTTCACGTCAGAGGGGATGAGTGACAAACAGTAAAACAGAAACAAAGCATGGAAACTGGATTGGGCTAACAGAAATCTCAAGATGAAATAGGAAGGGATTGGATAAAGCCGAATTGAATAATATAGTAGGTCTAAGTTCAATTTCTAATTGATAACTCTTGACATATCATATCACATGATGTTTTGAACGAATGGCAATGTTGTAGATCAGTCAAACTTTAAGTAGGCAGCGTGGTGGACTGACTTAGTTGATATGATAACTCAAAGATGCAAAGTGCAATCGCAATGTATTCTCAAGTCAATGCTGAATCTTATCAGGGCAACGACGATTTCTACTTTTAAATTCTTATACAAATCTGCAGTCCGTTATATATTGGCAATTCAACCTCCAAAAAGACGCATAATTTTATATCCATTTGATAACATGCTTATGTCTTTTGTGCGATTCAAACGTTGCTTGAGTGAACGCTGCGGCTTCGATGTTATTAAAGCCTTCGGAAGCAATGATAATTACAACATGCCAATACTTGAGACCTCAAATTGCATTCATGATAACTCTAGCTCGTCCATTATTCCTCATCTTTAAAGTTTTCCCATTTGATTAAAAAGACTCGACATCCTGAGAGAATACTCGTCGTCGTCCACCTACAATCAAAGGAAATACTTGGACCCTAACACAGGATTGTCTTTTTCATCGTACTACAATTGAATCGCCGAGACCTTCCATTTCAGCTCAACTAAATACGGCATGTTAATGATGATATTAACTCTTGCTCGAGTCCCAGCTGAGTTCTATGGCACAACCAAATAATTTCACCAAATCTTCCAGGGACACTGCAGCTACTTGGATTAGACCTCGATAATTTGAATCCGACAAAGGTAAAAAGTTATACCTCTGCTCGTTATGAAGCTGACAAGGGGAATTGCCATTCTTCGCGGCATGGAAAAACTGGCCCAATTCTTCTCGAACCAGGTGGAATTTTACTCATCTGCCACCTCAGTCAAAACCCACTCCTACTTTCCAAAAGACTTTGAACCAGTCTTTCCGTCTGAGTTCCAAAGAAACCAAACCCATGGACTCGTTCTTCTCGCTAATTGAGATACCAGGTGTTTTTCCTGCAGAACTTACCTTGCCGCGTTCAGCTTTCAAACTTTATCTCAAGACGTCGATGGCATGACAGTACTTACAATTGTGTGGTGCGGGGACTGAAGAAGATGATAGATCTTCAAGTCTTAGAAAGAGCAGCGAAAACAGGCGCGAGACAGTTCGAAGGAGAAGCGCAAAGATCCGGACCTCAAAGAAAGACCGACGAAGCGAGTAATGAGATCAGCCGTCGCCTACACCATTCAAAATGATATGTAGTCTGAGAGTAAAGCTGGACTGGGAACGCCGTCTATGTTTGTATTGTGTCGGATGTTGAATATAACCAAAGGCGCGTGGAAAGACTGGTAATGCCTTTCAAAACCCTACCGAAATCCAAACGAGTATCACAGTCTCTAATCAAGCAATCGTCTCACAGGAACATTCCAAACCTTTCAACTCTCGCTCAGCCACCGACTCTCGCTCAAAATCTCGCTTCTGGAGATCAGAGATGCCATCAACGATACCAAGCAATAAATCAAGTCAGAGGGAAGGGGACGATACTGAGCCGGTCAATAATATAAAGGAGTTGTCTTTACCGAATCCTGCGGGAAAATCTTCCACAAACCCATCACCACCTTAAACACAACGTACATATTCCCAAGAACTTGCAGATTACCTTGCAAACTACTAGATTTCAACACGCATCACCAATCAACACATCACCGATCATCAGGACTATTGAGGCGATCCTACCATTAAGCGAGGAGTTGACACCAGCCAATGAGCCTGACGAATTTGATCCACAAATTCCCATCGACATACCCTTCAAGTATTGCTCAGAGTTCCGAAACATGTCTTCGCCTTGGACCCGTCTCCTGCTCTAGTTAGATAGATTCTCGCAACCATTGTCAGATACACGGAGGGAAAATACACCACCAGCTAAGAAAATCTGAGTATAGGCAAGCTCTTTCGATTTCAATGAAAGCAGGCGTGTGTCTGGAACAATGAAGCGAGGATGGAAATCCAGTATTACGAGATCTTTAGAGCTACCAATGATGGCAGTCTACTAATGCCTCAGACCCATCCCGTTGAACGCACCGTCAGTATTGCTCTAAATACTATTCCATCACCATGTCATCGTTTGACGATGCAACTCTCTCGACAAAAAGAGTCAAACCCCAAGACTTCCAGTCAGTTAAAGCGCTATATGTCAGCATTCCGTGATTTGCCATCAAATCAATATGGCTCGAGGTATCGGCCACTAGTCGTTGAGCCAGGGAATAAAATGCCAAGCCGATCATTTTTCATCGCGCAGCCCAACACCTTGTTCAAATGGGAAAATTCGTCCATGTTACGGCCCTTTAACACCACATTGAATGAATTCACAGGGACAAAAGTCATCTTTACAAATCAATCTTAATGACACCATGCCCGAGTGACCTTCGAGCTCCACGCCTTGGTAAAGGAATCTGGCCTTATTGTTACCAGTGGTCGCAACGGGTGGCTTGGGTAGTACGGTTGGCTATAGGTACCTATGATTACAAATAGCTACAGAGATAGAAAAAGCTATCCCTATTAATCAATAGTTAGCTATAAGTATTAAAACCTTATTTTTGTAGATTAGATAGCCAAAATATATAATAATAGGGATTTTCACCCCCTGTATAATCTATTAATCTTTTTTATTTATAATAAGGATTATTATTATATTCAATCTCAAAATATATAAAATTCAATATATATATTAAAAATAAAACCATTTTGTTTGATTTTTGTATAGAAAATATATACAAATTATAAATATATTTGTGCAATAGGTATCTATGGTTATCTATAGATATTAATAAGGATTATAGCTATTTTCAATAGATAGGTATTAGGGCCTCTGATTGGTCCCTTATTAATAATAGCTTGAGGACAGGTATTCGAATATTTATACGAAACCCACCTGTTGCGACCACTGATTGTTACTCAATATCAAAAAGTCCCAAGCAAGGAATCCCAATCGACACTTGGAATACGATTTAATATCAAAATTGGCCAAGATGGATTGATTGTTTGAGGGCAGGAGAAACCTAGCCACTTGCATACAAAAATATTGGGTGAGTATATTTATCAATTGAACCTCAATATTGCTGGGGCATCGCACTAATACTTCACATCATACGCCAAAGCTTCCCGCAAACAAAAGCCAATTGGAGTGACATTGCCCAGCTCGTGATTTCTTTGTCCTTTGGTCATCTGCCCATTCCTCATACCCAAAATCCAGGAAGGCGATGAGAACAAGAGAGGCTTCAACAATGATCGAATTCTAGGATAAATATGCTATGCAAACCGATTCATTCGCCTCAAGATGCTTTTCCAAAGAGTTTGGTAATTTGGGTCAGAGGCCTTGAGCTCCAGCTTCAAGTACTTTTTGGTGATCTCGAAAATGAAGCTTTGTTGAGGGAACTAAAAAGACAAGATCCAGAACCAGGTCATCTCAATACATTCAAGCTCCTAGCAACTGACAACGATACGGATGACAATGCTATCCAAGACCGTCCTGAATCATTCTTAGATATCTTATCTACTCCTTAAAGGGGACTTCATCCAACCAAGGTGTGACTAACCGTTTAGAATATGTGCAAATATTTGTTCGTAGAACATGGCTTCTTGGATACCCTCACGATGCAGATGTGCATTTACTACTTGGGGAAAAGCCTGAAAGATCCATGTTTTTTGGGTTCTACGAATCTCGAATCACATAATAATGCACGAAACGATGTTCCAACAATCTCTTTACATAGCACAATGTCATGCTTTAAAGATAGGGCCACCACTCATCTACAATCAAAGACAACCCCGGGAACTCCACCTCATTTCATATTTATGGTATTAACAGGTCCAGTCTGATCTATGGAGAAATTCGATATTCTACACTAAAAGTCCCCCAATCCACGCCGCCCACCTCCAAACTCTAAATATACTTGGTAGTCTCTCACGAGCACCACGAACAATCTTCTAGATTTTGAAACGCAGTGTACCGGTATACCACTAAAAGACGCAGCACATGCAGTTCAACAGTAAGTAAATCACTTATCAGTTTACTCACCTGATAGAATGAGGAGCAAACATCATATCACACTCATAACAAGCATTGAGAGATACAGAAGTAAGATTCAATAGTGTTACCAGATATCAAAGCAGATGATAAATCATTCTCCGTGTCAACGGGGTGAGATGAGGTTTCATATAAGCCGAGATATTATCCTAAGTGCGCGATCTCAGATGATAGTGATTTCCTTGCTATAGCACAACAAATGGACACAAACATGACACAGAAATTCTAGGTACTCCCCCTATTTTCATTCGTCTGAGTGATCGGCGGTCTGTCAAATCGATATCCCCCAAATATAATCTTTACAGTTTAC
The DNA here is from genome assembly GCA_038090695.1 of Sclerotinia spermophila. Lineage (NCBI taxonomy): Eukaryota > Fungi > Ascomycota > Leotiomycetes > Helotiales > Sclerotiniaceae > Sclerotinia > Sclerotinia spermophila. Next base: position 8,872 of record JBBMOJ010000695.1, on the reverse strand, counting down.
ATCAATGAAGGGTCGACCGAACAAGTTAAGCTTCCAGATTGATATAGTCGGTGGAGATGATGATGAGGTAAATAAGGTATGATAATGTTCCTTCACCACGGATGTGTAATGAAATATATGCTCCTCCATCCACACCTACTCGAGTCTCAGAGCCATGTGATCGTGGCACGTGAGCTACACGTCTACTCCATCAAGGATATTCAATCATTTGAATGCTCGAAAATATATCTAGTAAATCATTCCATTTCATTAATATTTCATCAAGCCACCTAAACCAATCCATCCCACCGACTCCGTACCCCAAACCGCCATCTCCGGATTTCTTTTCAATCATTTATCATCCGATACCATCTAATCTAATGACCCCCCGTAGTAGGCAAGCCCAACGCCACCTTAAAACTATCATAAATCAACCATTGGAATGCTGTCAATGTTCCAATCATTACAATTCTAACAGGGAGACCGTTCCAAAGACCTCCAAAGCCAATGTTTCCATAAATTCTCGTCATAGCCTTTCCAGCCCCTTCTCCAGCTTTCCTATCACTATTAAGTTTCGATACCATAACATCTGCTGGGTGAGAGATGACAGCGCAACCAATACCAGCGATATAACCACCAAGGAAAGAAACTCCGGTTTGCTGGAGGCCGGAATAGGAGGATTTAGGCTTCCCCAAGTAAGCGTAGATTTTGTTGACGGTGGTTTCGAAAGTTGCAAATTTCACCATTGTGTAAGGAATTTGTCGACCCCAGAGAGGATAGAGTCCCTTGTAAAGCCTGTATTGTAATCAATTAGCAATGCATTTTCGAACCACTATCTCTCAGAAATTAGGAGCAAACCCACCCTCCGTACCCCTCCTCCTTAATAACCTTCCCCATTCCCTCCCTCAAACTATTCGCAAAAGGCGGTAAAGTGGTTTGCATCCTGACTTTGATAGCCTCAAAAGGACAAAGTGCCATATCAGCCAAAAACTCGGCACTAGCACTAGCACCCAAGAAAATCGCTGTCTGATTCGCATGTGGGAATAATTTCTCTCCATATAAATATTTGAATACTTCATAGAAGCCGTATTTTCCACCGCCCTGGAAACAGTATCCGACAAATGTGGGAGACCATCCGAAGAAGACTCCGCGAAGACCTTCGGCGCGGTAGATTTTGGACCAGGCGTTAAGGTTGGAGGTGTAGAGTTTGGAGTCGACTTGGCGACGGCATTTTACAAGGTCGAGCGGAGTGACGGCAGTATGGGTTGGGCCACAGGCTGAAGGGAAGGGACTGTTAGTTTCGGGAGATCCGGAAGGGGGATGGAGGAGGAGTGATGGTTGATGGAGGGGTAAAGAAGAGGGAACATACCAATTATACCACCAAGTCCACATGCTGCGAAGTATTTCCCACTGTAAAGCTCAATTTTGGGTTGCGGAAGGGCCTTTTCGAGAGAAGGCATTTTGAGGGAGATCAATTGGTTGGTTTGGGGAGGATTGGTTATTGCTTGGTGATGTTTGGGTATTGGAATTCCTTATCACAGCTGCCCTTTAATTCGTAACTTGTTGACGACCTCACAGTCGTAAAACTTTGTGTATTAATGAAGCATAGAAGAAGGGGTGAGAGCAAAGTATTAAACACAAGGGAAGTGAGAAGAAACTTGGAAAAGGAACAAAAAATTTAGTGGTTCTCAAGGTTGTATTTCGTAGTAGACGTCAAATGGTGGTGCCGATGTTCCTTGATAAGCTTCGTCCTTATGTTGGTTGTGATTGTTGCCGACATTCTACTTGTACTCGTAGCCCAATTTACAGGGGTAGCTATGGATTGAAAGGTTACGTCATTGGAGGATAGAGCGGATGTCGGAGTTAATTCGTCTTTTGCATCAGATTACTGCATATGCAGATGGAGGCTCGGGACGGTAGAAAGGTGGATGATGGATTGTAGTTACTTAGGAACAATTTATACTATATAGAAAGTCCAGAGAAGAATTAAGGTTTCAACCTGCTAATTTGTTAATAAGTAATGGGAGTGATGGGAGATGGCGGGGAGAAATGATCTACGGTCACGTGTGTGATGCTTCCGACTTGGCTGGTCCGAGCTTGTACTTCATTTTGAGAAGTTTTCCAAGCTTCACCTCACTTGATACCACTTCGTAGCTTAGATATACGTTGGAACCAGCGGTCCGAATACAAGAGCCGTCAAACTAACGGAAGTATATCAAAGGAGGTTTCAGAAGTTGAAACGCCATTTCTTATGATTGTTTGTTAGGGATTTAGCTGCAAGCTGCAAATCTGTTCTTGCTCTCCGATACAACTCTGGAGATTAAGAGATAAATTGCTCCCCATGTGTTTGCTATCTAACATTTGAAATTTATTGTCTTGCATATTCCTCAAATATCCTGTACCCTAACCCTAACCTCGCTTTCTCTGCCTACTGAAAGGTCTGAGGACAAAGTTGTCCCTCTTCATGCTCGTGGAACTTGCATCCTGTATAGTATTGTGGGTTCATGAAAGGTACTCACGCAGGTTGGGCTCTAATCATCCTGAAAACCTCATGTCTTAGGTCATCATGGCGTGAGAGAAAAGAATCAATGTCTTCTATTGGCCAGTGCGCTAATTCATCGGGATGTCGCACTTCGCAAAGAAGATAGCATACGATAGCCACAATAAGTCGAAACATTCCACAGGATTTGCGGGATGAGCAATTATAGAGGTCCTCCATGCTCAGTGGTTTATCCTTGCGATTACTCGGCAACAAATTTTCGCTTATCATGGCGAATATAAGCTCGTCTATTATTTGGTCCATCAGACCAGGAAGACACAGCTTGTCTGCTAGCAAGTACTTAGTCTCTACGCCCCAGTTATCACGATAATTCTGTGACCTGGTAGCCGAAGTATTTGATCTGAATAAATTTACTATATTGGAAAAGCCATCAGTACGCATGAAAAAAAAAAGATTTAGCAATTCATTGCAGATCATCATCATCTTAAGGAAAATGTGCATATGTCCTGCTAATGGTAGAAACTGACGTATTTGGTTGAATAATGACTTGGAAAATAAGACTTACGGAGACGACGATGTTAAAATCCTCAGGCATATCTTCCGGTAGCGTTGCGGAATTAGTAACACCTTCTACAAAGTTTCTCTTGAACATCTTTTCAGAGTACGGAACCTTTTCGCACAGAATTGACTTGTGAAGGTTGGAATGTCCCGAGCCCTCATCTGTTCTAACGTGAATATCAACCATTCCCGCGTCCATGAACCTCGAAAATAATCAGTCTTTGATGATACTCAGGGCTGGAGATGTCTTTACTTACTGTTGAACCTTATTTGATCTTTCAGATGGTTTCTTGGCTTTGCTTGTATCCATCTTAGCGCTTCTTCCCTTCTTGGTCACTGCAACAGTAATTGAAGTTGTCTTCTCCGAAGCTGCCGTCTTTGTTACCAAGTTCTCCTTCTTCGATGTTTTCTATTGTGACTTTTCTTTCCTCCAAAACTTTGGAAGCCAGCGTTTTGCCTTGTTGCTATGATGTGTTTTTGAAGAGTGGTTATCGCTGCAAATCCATTTAAATTGAGCGAGGAATATGGCCATGTTTGGTGTCTGCTATCTAGCGTTCACCAAAGTGAATACTAATAACCGTACCTTTCCAAGCGAGGAATATCAATTCAATTCCTTAGCCTAGTCAGCTATGCTCAGATGGGATTGAATATACCGTAATCATCAGTCGAGCCATTGACACTAGAATAGTGAATAGCTCCTTGAATATCTATAACGAATGTTCAAACTAGGCTACGAGATCGTAAGAGAATGATCTAATGCAAATTGCCAAACGAAATGTGGTGGCGGCTTGCTTTTTTCACATCCTGAATATGAACGATATCCGTGTTGTAGATCTACGGGAATATTTAAAAGTTGTCAACTGGTAATATCGGAACTCCGAGTCATACAATGAGATCACATATATAATATAGAACCATTAGTTCAAGATCACGAATGCAATAGAGAATCATTTTTGCTCATTGCAAGGGAGAACATTCGTCAGAACATTGCAATGCAGCAAAAAGTAAGTAAGAAACGAAGATCAAGCACACACAATACATAACAGAACAGTACATTAAATTTTCCTGTCGGTTTTACGGTATCACTACTACCATAGCTCATGCCCCGGGGAAAGAGGTTGGCGGTATTTCGATCTTTAGGGCAATGTACGGGTTACTTATCACCACACGTGACTGACGTATTAATCCCTCGCGAAACCAATAAACAGCATCTTCCATTTATCTTAAATTTATCTCTTAGGATGAACATGTTGTTGGCTATGACAATTTTTGCCGCCCTACAAACCACAATACTTTAAGTTTTCTAATAATTGTTGTGCGACCAATTAATACCCCATTCAAAGTCTGAAATCGTGCATCACGACCCGACTACCTTGCACAACTCACAATTCTTGGTCAGGTCATGCAAGTGTAATACTACACTTAGGCTTTCGAGACGTAGGCATCGGTTTCCAATTCCCTTATATGGTTACAAACTTTATACTGATTTGATTCTTAGAGAATTTGAGCGGAAAACGCTTTTCATTTGAAAGGGACTTGGCATCAGACAGAACGAAATTATTCAACTCCAGCAACACCTGAGAAAAATTGAGCCAAGATGCCGGTAAATTCGACAACTCCAATCGAGAGAGAAGATCAGCAAAGTGCATACTTATCTTCATCTCTATCTTTTTCGAAAAATGATGATGGCCTAGAGAGTTCTGCAACTACAAATAATGGACATTTCCTTGCAGAGGCTAAGATAAACAGCGATATGGCAGAACAAAAGAGAGCGGATGCCGTCTCCTTGAAGAGATCTCGAGGAGAGAATCTCGAGTTTCATGAGTAAGTCACTATCATCCCTCCACTTGAATCGTGCTTTACTAATTAAATCTTAGGATTATGGGATCAGAAATTCTTGATATCCATGTTGGACCACAAAAGAAACTTTTCAGAATCCATCGAGGTATACTTTGTGATAAGGTTCCATATTTTCAGAAGCTTTTCTCAAATGGCTTAGTCGAGGGATTAGAAGGCAAAATATTTCTTCCAGAAGATGATCCAAAATGTTTCGATCTTTTTATGGGTTGGGTATATTTTGGAAGTCTACAGATTTTGGATATTTCTACCGGAACTCCAATAATTGGACACGAACTGAACCCTACTATCGTTGTATAGTTTCGCGGATAGGCTATGTCTGCCTGAGCTCATGGATCATGTTCTCGATACGTACGCAAATGCACATTTGAAGACTAACAGATTCCCGAGGACGAACTTGGTCAATGGTGCATACCAACTGACACCAATGGGCTCTCCTCTCCGTAAGTACATGTGTAGCTGCATGTATTTTATCTTTAGTCAATACAACTCCGAAAAGGTTAATGATATTTGGAGAACCGAGGACCTGGCAATAGCTATGAGCTCCCATCAGGATCTCGCTTTCGACTTTCTTAAGTTGATGAGATCACAGCCTCCAGGTGTTGCTCCTACAGATCCAAGAACGCTCCCAAAATGCAGTTTTCACTGCCATGAAAAGGACGAGCCTTGCTCTCAGAAACCAAAATAGTTGATTCAAATTTACGAAGGAATTGCTGCCGGACCAGCTGTATATCAACCTTACGATCCATTATCCATGAGTGTTTACGACTTTACGCAGATGGTTCAAATGCTAGAATTGTAGCTGGGGATACTATCCAAGATGGGTATCTGTGGGAGAAAGGATTTCTTTTGTTCATGAGCGATTCACTCTTTTTCAATCTAAAGTAATAGGAAACTACTGTCCAGCAATTTAAAGCTTTGGGGAGTTCCGCTGCTGAACGATACTATATCGAAAGTATGGATCTATGTTATTCGGGCACAAAGAAGCCATAAACCATTCAAGTACAAGGCAGTAGGTATAGGGAAAAATTCAGTATGGCCCTTTCAAAGTCAGATTTTAGCCGGCGTGAACCAATTTTTTACCACAAATAATATGCAAACGAGATGATTTCTTAGATATCGCTTTATCAATAGCAACCGTCGTGGTGCAAGTGCTTTAGTTAACAACCTCGTGTCGTGGCTAAATGATCCATTTGGATTTTTGAAACTGCCAACCGTGCTTCTTTGATTCTTATGTCGTACTCAAACTAGTTAATGATTTTGTTAGGTGATGAAAAGAGCCAAGCATTTAGCGAGGATAGGGGAGTGAATAAGTGGGACACTGAAAATGATAGCATTCATAATTGTATGACAATCTTAATTCCACCACCAATGAAAAAGAATGCCGAATCAAACACCAAGAATTATATGCGCAAATAATATACTCATGTTCCTTCCGCTATCGGTAACGAAGAATCATGGTCCGCTCTGTCACTGGAAGGCTCGACGCCATGCGAAACACCTCTTCCTGAGCCGAAATCCAACCTTTGGGAACCCGCGAGACTTTATATTCCGAGAGGGACGGCCAAGAAGCTGCAAGAAAACATGTAGTTTTTGGGATGGTATTCATACATGGGGCTCTTAGTAACGGCGCAGTGAGGATCGACGTGCGCTTGTGAGATGCGTAGGGCAAGAAAGGATCATAGTCAAGTCAAGGCAGGCCAATTTATACATTCTTGTGTGGATATTTTTGGTTATCTCAAAAAACTTATTTGGTCATTAGAAGCAGTAAAGTCAATTATGAGGTGTTCAATAGTAGCCACTGAGCTGGGTGAACTTAGACGTTACGATACCGATCACCAGTCACAATTAAGAGCAGCCAGTGAGATTATGACCCAGACCGAGTTTTATTGATCGACATCATGCTTTATCAAGTCCCGAATTTCTATTGGAACATTCAGACAGATTCAATGCCATTTAAAGAAATTGGTCATTCAATGGTTGTCTGAGTCATGATCGAGTAATGATTTGAATTTTTACGCTTAATGTCTATGAATGCACACAAGATGTTGCATTATGAGTATATGAATGAATCTTTCACTCGAAGCCACTGGTAAGCCAATGTTACTCAAGTCGCGGCATATCCCAAGCAAATTCTCTTTCTTTCTTTCTTCCTTCTTTCTTCTTTATCCAAATTTCCAAATCTTTACAAACAACACATAATTCCACTCGCAACAACTACAACGCTACTCACATCAACGCACATCAAGTCGATATAATGTGTTATCAAAGAATATACATCTGCGTGTCCGCGAGTTGTAGGAATGAAAGACACGAGCCAGTCCAAGATTGCTTTGTAGCCATCGGCCATGCTACATTGCCTAATTGGAACCCGAGAGACTGCTCAAACAAATATGCCGAACCGTGGATTTTCAATGAGAGCGCGGATAGAGATTGTCTTTGTAGCTCTTGCTATGAAAACGAAATAGCAAAGCAAGAGGCCGAGGTAAGTAAGGTGGCGCAAAATAGAGGAAATCATCCTCTAGCAATTGTAGGTGCGCCGGCGCGCACATTGTTTTAGAACTATTACACTTTATATCTTCTGCTTTGTGGTATAGATATAAAAAGGAAACGCTTTATAACCTCACCCCTTTCAAAGAATTCATAAAGATCATACTATCACTCTCATATTCATATCTTATTTATTACCAGTATTATAATTTGTTGAAATCTTGCACAGTGAGTGATGAATTTAGGTGGTTTTGGGTATGATTCATTATTGTGTATTTTGACTAAAGATCTAGAATAAGGTTGTGCGCGATCGTAGAATATGAGGCTATTAGACGAATCAACGCTAGTCCCAATTGGGTCCCTAGCACCAGGCTACGGATATTGACTACTTTCAACATAATTGCTATATAACTATATAATTTAATCCCCTAAACTATACAAAAACCACACTTTCTATCGAAACCTCGGCACAATGATTTTCTCGTAGGCTCTAAAACATTAACCCCCCTTGGCTTGAAACAGAAGATGTCTGATTCAACCACGAATTTCACGCATTAAGTTATAGAGCATGTAAATATATGTGGAAATTGGTATTATGGCTGAGTCATTTCCACAGATGATGAGTCTTGGATTACTTAAAGTTGCGACTCCCTCACTCTTCCTCCTTCTACCTCTTCGAAAATTCAACATATTCGCGAAATAAACTCCAACATCAACAACAGCACACCTATTTCAACCTAAAGCAAGACAATGTGCATTCGATCGGACTATCAATGCAACAATTGCTCCAAGACAAGATTCAAATCTACCGAAAAATTCAAGAAAGCCAAAAATCATGAACGTAAGCCGCACAGTTTTCCAGAGGATTGTCCAGACAGATTTCCCCAAAAGACAACCCGATTCATCCCTGAAATTGAAAGCAAAAATGGCTGGTGTAAAAAGTGTACTGAGATTTTTGAGGAAATAGCCAAGGGTCAAAAGGAAGAAATGAGGAAAAAGTACTCACTCGCCTTGCACTAGGAGTTTTCGATGTTGTTTAAGGAAAAAATTTCGACAATGATAGGGTACAGCAAGACAGAATCGAATATTTCTGTTTCTCCTATCACTCTTATTTCCGTCTCCGATTGGCACGCAAGAAAATCTCCCAACTTCGAATCAAGCATTTCCGCAAGTCTCCAACGTCGCAAGCTTTGCCAAATCTCTCCGTTCCTGTCCCAGTTAGCCAACGCCAGTCATTGGTACCAATCAACATCTTCTACTATCATACCAACCGTCAAAATTCTTTCACGTCATCCGCCCTCAAATTTTCACTCCGAGGTTTTCTCCTTAGTTCTTTCTCTTTCTTTTTCTTTTCAGTGATGTATGTCACATCATCAGCTGGACTGAGTGTTGACATTTTGGAAGACGGGAGACACATTTCTTTTTTCAAATACATAAGTCAACCACTCTATTTTCGGGCCACCCCTCTTTTGGGCCACCCTTTACCAC
>JBBMOJ010000694.1:0-15304 GCA_038090695.1 Sclerotinia spermophila | reverse complement strand
ATATAATATAATAATATTATATATAGGAGTATCTATAATACAACTTTACACTATAGTATAAAGTTGCTACTTATACAATAGAAAAGAGATTTATAGGGGGAAGCTAAGGGCACATACCACCAAGTAGCACATAGTACACATGATTTCCAATAGATGTAAATATCCACTCCAACATGATTCCAACGGATACTGGTAAAGAAGAATCATCCGTACTAACGTTCAACTACACGTAAGTAGCGTAACCATCTTTTCCACTTGAAGTTTTACGCATACCGTACCCGCGGAATTTTATATCAGCCATATTTTGGGATGTGTATGAATCCCAAGAGTGTATTCAGAAGATGATTGGTGGGTATCATTGTACCGAACTACTGATGGTAGAATGAGGTGGGGGATGTTACACGTGATTTTTTTCCAATCTTCAATATATATTCAACGACTGGAGATTTTGGCGTTCTGGATTGCATAGTTCTTTCTTGAGTTTACGACAAGGTCTAGGGCTACTTTCAGAAATAGAAACCGCCGAGAAACTAGACATTCTTGTACTGATATCCTATCATGGCCGAAAAGGATTCTACTACCCCGCGGTACGACCCCTCAATCTACGAGACCCCTTTCTCAAAACTACCAAACCCCAAACGAGTATGGATAGGGGAGCCTGGATCTGCTCTTGAAGGAATAGGTAAGCAATTCCGTACCTCTTTTGCACCATAAACTAACCTGATAAACCCTTAGGACGCCTATCCCTTCTCACACCAGAAATAGTCTCTTCGGCGGCAACGTCTGAGATAAAAACGGGTAGAAGAGTAGGTCTCGGATGGGACATGACCAAATTAGAGTATTCCCAATTTGATCGACAGAAATGTGGCCATAAGATTGTTCCACTGAATGGGCCAGGCGGAAGTGGATATGGGGCATGTTTTGATGATGTTTATCATATGAATCCTCGTAGGTTATGACAATGCTTTTGTCACTTTGGATATCTTCAGCATGCATTTATAATGTTACCAATGGAAATTGTCTTGTTCGAAGCTCCTCGATTAGATGATGGGCAAGCATTCATTTCAAAGAGGCAGGCGAAACCCACGATTTGTTGTGACACAGTATATGTGTCTCAGGGTTTTCCGTTGAGCTCACAACGGGAATCAAATTGCACTTCTGAAAGAACTTATCACTACAGCCCCAAGTCCCATTTTTACGATTTCACATATCTCGAGTTGCCACACAGGCACTAGCTGACTTGTAACACAAGAACAGAGCAGTCAATGGGATGGCTTTCGTCACTATTCCTAGCCACGACATCCTTCCGATCGCTCTACATCGCAAGACCGAGTATTTTATGGCGGCACTACGAAAGATGAGATTATGGATACAACCAACCACCGTATTGGACTCCAACATTGGGCACCTGAAGGAATCGCCGGTTCGTCTTGATGCTTTCCCTACCGTCATTCACCTTCGCATGTTTTTGATACTCATAATCGCTTCTAGGCCGTGGTATTCTAATCGACTACGCTCACTGGTGCACCCAACAATCTCCACCCATCGAATACACTAACTTTTCCCTTCACAATATCCCCTTCAAAACGCTCGTCGCGATTCTCGCCCAACAAAACATAATTCCCATACGCGGCGATATTCTCCTTATTCGCATGGGTCTAATACCCGAATGGGATAGTTTTACCGATTCTCAAAAACAAGAATATGCATGCCAAATCACCCCTGAGCACGCTGGCGTCGAACCAAGCTTGGAGTTGTTGGAGTGGTTATGGGATAGTGGAATATCAGCTGTGGCAGGCGATGCTATAAGCTGGGAGGTATTTCCTACACAAGGGGAAATCAGTTGTCATGAATATTTGCTCGGGGGATGGGGAATGCCGATTGGTGAGTTTCTGTTAATTCCCCTCACTTGACTTTCCCAGCTCTCTTTCATTCTTTAAGTTATATCCAATTTCCATGCGTTTTCTGCTGTTTGTTACAACAAAAATCAGCGTGCTAATCGAAATTCTCTCAAAGTTGGTAATTATACCAGCTAACTTATTGCTTACACAGGTGAAATATTTGATCTAGAGGCCTTATCCCGTACCTGTCGCGAACTGAACCGATATTCCTTCTTCCTAACATCTATGCCGTTGAATATGCCAGGAGGAGTTTCCTCACCTCCGAATGCAATGGCCATTTTTTAGAGCATGATTGGGAAATTGGGGGAGGTGGAAGAGGCCGATGAAAATGAGAGCAGCAGGCCAGAGAAGTCGGAAGATATCTAGGACTGTGGATATGATGCAGTAATTTTGATAGTAGTTGGTAGTTGTGGATAGTATCGCATTGTGAGAGTTTTGAATATCACAGCTTTTCAGCCAACATAAGCCGAACACCGTATTCCGTAAGACCACTAGATACTTGAGAACTTTTATCAATACATCGACCTAACGCAACTTGGGCCAAGCCCACCGCTCTCCAATCATTCTCTAGCCACTCCCACACCCATCAATGCCCGAAGGCAATGACCGGTTTAGAAGATCGTAGAGGATGTCAGAGAGCGATGGACTTGGCCCAAGTTACGGGTCAACTTCAACGACCCTCATGCTAGCCTATGTAACTTCTTCACTACTGACCCCCCGAAGGGAGCCCGAAGTTTGGAAATCGGCATAGGCTAGCCTGAAGAACGATGAAATCGACCTAACGCAACTCTGGCCCAAGCCAGTACCCCCCGTTCCTAATCTTTATCATCCCCCGCCCCCTTCGGGGGCGGGGTCCAAAGACAGCAACGGCAGGGTGAAGGGATGGGGCCTTGGCCTAGGCAGCTGTGAATCCACCCGCCACCGCATGATTCCCCGCCGTAGCCGCGCAAACACCTTGCTCAATCCATTGAACTTTCCCTCTTGATCTCGCGTCTTCGCGGTGCGAGCATCCTGCCCAGATTACCGACCGATCCCTCTTGATCTCACGCCCCAGCCGTACAAGCATTTGCGGCATTGGATGAACAGACCCCCTTGACCTTACGCCTCAAGCCGGCCAGTCATGTTGTTCCATACATTGGGCCAAGGCCAAAAGTCCCAAACCAACTAAAGCCATCCTTCATTTCAATCTCCCCGAAGGGAAATCGATCCAAACAGCAATAAATGATTCGAGGCTGATAGCCGTGACCCAAAGAAGGGACAAGATGACATGAGCGGCGAGGACGTTAAAGTAAGGAGCGTCGCTCATCGAATGGAACAATATGGTCGCAGGGGGAGGCGTTGAAATGAAGAAGTGATGGTCAATAAAAAGAACTAAGATGCCGAACTGCTAGGACGCTGAAACTAAGAGGTAATGATTTAATGAAAAGAAGTAAGATGCTGAACGGCCAAGGCGTTGAAATCAAGGGCTGGCGGGTTGAATTGACAACCACCCTGGAGGAAAAGAAGAAGAAAAAAAGTAGCAAAGGGTCGAGAGAACGGGACTATATATAGCCACGAGAACTGAGATCTGTCAAAAAGATCACGACGCTAAGAAATGAACCATAGTGAATATGATGGCTACCAAAAGGTTTTTTAGGCCAATCAATCAACTACAACCAGTTCGAAAGTCAGGATTGGCGTTAGGATTGTCTAGTACATCATTTAGATTCACTAGACTCAAGCTAACCGTCATTTAAACTTTCAAAATTCAACGGCGCTAAAAGTGTTGAAGATTCGAATCCAATTTAAAGTTTTTACTTTATTAGATTATCAGTTTACACCACCTGTTCAATATTCAATATTCACCATTCACAGAGCATACGACTTGATCCTCAACAACTCAGTGTAAACCCATTGCGAGCACGTATATGACTCACACTGGCGATAAGAATGTTATATTATATGCAACATGAAAACCACTAGTACCCTTACACTATGTATGACCTGCATATCGGAGACTTTTACTCGATTCGACTACTAGTTCTCAACGTTGGCACTAGTAAGTAGACCACACACATGTGACAAAATCTAGTCCTGGCAATCCCCTATCACGCAATTAATATCCCGATCTCGTGAATCCATAGCAATGTTCAGAGTCAACTTTGATTAGTCAAACTGCGAATAACCATGCGCCTCCAAATTGAATTTTCATGCCAATTTCTCCCAGCGTATTGTTTGCCGGTGACCAAAATGGGCATAGCGTAATAAAAGTGATCTTCTGCTCTAGCTCCCATCACCACTTCTAAATCATCGGATGAGACTAGAGTCGACATCCCGATTTTTTCTCTAGCTTCGAAAATTCAGACCGCATGTAGTATTTTTAAATAAAAAAAAGAAAGCTAGACCTGGAAAGAAAAGAACTTACAAGATCTCGACGCAGGATGACTTAGGTGTGGTGTTTGCCTTGCAAACCTGTAGAATTCATCAACACATTTGTCTTCTATACCTAGGCGAGATCCGAAGGAGGATATAATACATGCACTCAAAGTCACCTCTTGCCATCATTCTCCTTTAGTCCCCTCGAACTTCCATACCACTATACACCCATCCTAATTCTTCTTCATCCCTGAGAGTTTCCTAGAACCCAGCCCATCTCGTTTCGTTCTTTCTTTGGCTGCCTTATTGCTATACTTCATAAATAGTGACTAGGTCAAGCAAGATTAACTCCGTGGTGCATGTTCCAGTCCACCTTGTTGATGAAGCGGCCACTTAGACTTGAATAGACAGATGATAAATACATATTCACATATAGCAGTACCCTTCCGTCTTCTCTCATTTCATTTCTAAAACTATAATATGACACCAAGATCAATATTCAACATTATCACAATTTGAAAATTCAAGAATTTTAAATATTCAAAGGTGTAAACTTTTGTTTTCGTCTTCCAATGGCTATATACTTACTTTTGTTTTTATCCTGTCTCATACGTAACTACACAGGCACCCAGTCCTTGCCTATTGGATGCCCATCAGGTTTTCCCATTTCCTGCCTGTCTCGCGTCTCGGCAGTTATCTCCCCCCATAGATAGTAGACCCAACATAAAATCTTCTCTTTGTACCGAACTAACGTGGATGATGGAGCCGAGTGAAAACCTCTTATTTCACTTGCTCCTCGCATCCCATTTGCGCCCGAGTCACGCACCCAAAGATAACGTTAATCAACTCTGACGAGTCTGCTTCTTGAATATTCACTGATTAAAGAGGGTTGACACTAACTCTCAAATTTATAGAAAAAAGTTTAAACAATCGAAACGCCAAACAGTCCAGATATGTGAGTGTCCTTGTCATGCGAGAAAGAAGTGCTATGTACTGCAAGCAATGCACCGAAAATAACTCCTTAGTATGGATGGCTGACCCTAAATTACCTTCCCAATTCATGAAAATGTTTCGGTCATTCGGATTTTCCATAATCAGAAAATCTCTATATAAACTAATTTTTTTGTAAACAGGGCTCAGAGAATTGTATTCATTTGGCAACTCAAAATGACTTCCACTGGCCACTGATTTGATAGCCGTTTCATTTTATAGTACTTCGTCTTCTTCGGTGATCCTGCTTACTCTTACTCCACTAGGACTGACTCTCTCGGGTCCCCTGAGAGGCTCTGGAGGTGGCTCGTCTATCATGCAAGCGTTTTCAAGCATATTCGTCCATTTTCCACTCGTACCAGCATGACTATGCTTGAGATGTTGACGGAAATGATCCGCGCGGAAAAACTTCTTAGCATGGTTACATTCTCCAAATTTATGCATGTCTTGCAAATGGGCACCCCTGAGGTCCCAATCCTCACCAGTCGCCACGGGCATCGGAGACCCCTCATGATTCGCAACTCCGGTTCTTGGGAAATCTTCACCGCAGTATCCACAAGTATCAGCATCGTTGGGCCGCGAAAGAGAAGGATGAAAAGCATGCGCCCAATCCAGGAGAGCAGCGCATGACCAAGAATACCGGCGGAGATGCAAAGAATTCTGATGTCTTTCAGCCTCATTCTTATTCTTGAAACGATTGCGGCAGTACAAGCATTCATACTGCTTTTCTTGTTCATGCGTGCTAAATCTGCGGTTAGTATCGACAAACTGTGAAATTTTGGGTAGCACTAACTTGAGATCCTCCTGAGTGTCAAATTTCTTGGGTTTTTTCGGACAACATTCACAAATGAAACCGCCTTGTCTACTAGGGGCACTATTGTGTTTTACATGGCCTAATACCTCCGGCATTTTTCGTGCATTACCTAGAGGCCGACTTTCAGATAAAGCTCGGTGATGGGTTGTTCTAGCCGAAATTGAACCTCTCGGGCTGGGATTCAGCGACATTGAACCATTATATGACATATCGGTGTTGATATCCATGGGTGCAGGTGGGAGACTTCCATGGGACAGCCTATTGTACGAGCCCATGCTTGTTGCGCTACTAGCAGCCACTGACAACGTGGATGAGAATGAGTTTCTAGGTAAAGAGGTAGTAGATGATATAGACGTAGAGGTCGAATGAAAGCGCGGACTTGGTGTTGAGCGTGAGCCTGATTCGCGACGTCGAGCAAGATCGCTTGCACTACCTACCGTGCGTAGCAGATGCAGACTATCGTCCCTGGGAGGAGAAGATGCGCGTCGTTTTTGCCCGGCTGTAGTAGAGCAGGGAGAGTATCCTTCACTACGACCGTGATACTCTTCACCTATCTGTAGTCGTCTCAACCCCGTCTCTTCCATGTGAAACCCTTCTTCGTATTCTGGAGACGGCATCTGGAAGCTATCCCTAGATTGGCTGGCAATACTTGATGCATCGTCGGCTGAGCTCCCTGACCTCATGTTATAAGGATGTGGTGACCTTTCATTGTCTACCATATCGGTTGGTGACCTGAAATCAAATGTATTCAAATTACTAAGTCTGGGATATGCATTGCCTGGTGAGATGCCAGATGACAATGGCGAATCTGCCCATCGATTGATAGGACTCTCGGCAAGGGCCGGTTTTTGTGTATGGATTGGCAAAGAGAGCGGCTTGAGTGTAGGATGACCATGCTCCCGCGCTATTCTAGAGGTTGGCGATGCATCGTTTACAGATGAACTAAACGGAGACTTCGCAAATGGCCTTGATTGTGTAAAATTATCTCCTCTACCACCCAGCTTCTGTAACAATGATTTGTCGTATGCTTGAGCACTAGTTTGATATGTATCGTGGACCGAGCTTTGAAAGCCTATTGAGCTTCTTGATCTGCGAAATGAAAAATTAGCAAAAGAAGGTACAAGAAACGCCTCATTATCTTCAGGAAGGCATTGGCAAGCGAATTGATAATGCTGTCTGCGGGGAGACATAATATCGAAGGCTCCGCCATCATGTCAAGATAATAGCACTCGCTGTGTCGACCCAATGCTTGCATTAGAAGCAGAAAGACTTGAATAGCCCTCATCTTTTGGCAATGCAATTACATGGTTGCTCGTATCTTTCGATGGATGGGCGGTGATAGTGGCGTTGGAGCTTCCTCGACGTCCAATGTCTGGTCGCTCATCTGATATGCTATTGCGACTATAGCTCCCATACAAACTCGAGCCGGCGGGAACCGATGAAACACTTCCTTCCCAATTGACCTCCCGACTTTGATTCGCCCACTGCCACGCAAGATCTCCTCTCCCATTATCTGTGTCTGGAATGTATCTGGGTGGTGGTAAAGGAGGAGGAGGGGACTCTCTCGCGTTAGGTATAGACATTGGCGCAGCCGCGGCCCTTGAAGAGTTGGAAAAATGGTATTTATGTTGATCTGAATGTCTATCGGGGTATCGATCGGGGTGATGAGAGTCTTGTACGTGAATTTCTGGTAAGGGTGTGCTGAAGCTCGGCTTTTGGCCACGCATAGGGATATCCATTGTGTGAAATAAGCCACAGGCTATAAAGATAAAGTGGGTGTATATCGCTAGTCCTCCTAACAACATGAGCTGACTTCCTTTTCGTCTAGAAGTCGCTAAGTCGGACGTGCCGTTTTGCTTGGGAGGGAAAGGTTGAGAGTGGAGAAGAAAGGAAATCGCAACATGGATTTTTTTTTTTTTTTTGAAAAGTATGTTAGTTACAAGAAGAGAGGTTCCGGGTCACAACATCCAGTTCCAATGATGTGTATTTTCAGTAGGACCAAATTCCTCTGAAGTAGGCTCGAAGAGATCGCGAGATTGACGTTGTTTTGACGTTGTTGTGCGAACCCTTCATAAAATGGGACGACAGGGCGAACGTCTGTGGTTATGAAAGAACGAAGAAATACGGAGAGGTATGTTTCGGCCAATCTTTAGCGGAAGGGCTGAATAAGTACCAACAAGAAAAAAAACCTAAATTGAATCGCAAATTATTTAAGTCAGAAAAGTAAGTTCATGTATGTATGGGTAACATAGTGTATAATGATAAATGATTAAGTATCAAATATATATGTAGAGGCAGGTAGAGAGACCCTTCAAGCACATAGATAGATAGATATAATATACAATAAATAATAATGGCAACTATAGTAAACATGTCATAAAACATACATACATATGAATATGAGCTTTAAATCCGATTGTCGTAAATTGGATCCTGTGTAATTCGGTCGGTCCTGTCCTCTCTCTGTCCCTCTCTTGCTCTCATATAAGCTCATAAAAGCTCATAAGCCTTAAGAATACGAATAACAAACAATAGGGCTGGGAAACTAGGATTTCATTCGGGGAGTGGGAAAGGCGAGGGAGATGGACGGACGGATGAGAGCGGAGGAAGCCAACCAAAGATTGAGATTGATAGGCGGATTTCAAGCACCAGGTATCCGTATCCTTATTTGTTAAACAGGATATATTAAAATATGGTATGGGTAGGTGTATGGGTTCACTGAGGGTAAAGGGTGGCTCGGGTGGGACTTATAGAGGAAAAAGGGCGAGGTGGAGAATTCGGAAACCGGGGAGGAACACCTAAAGGGGAAGAGGAATAATAGACTTCTCAAGGTAAGGACCACAAAGCCTTCTTTCTTTTTGGAATAAAATCAAGTATGAATAAAGTAACGTATATAAAGGCTTTAGTTGGAATTGACGTGCTAGGGGTAGGTATTCGAGTCGTATGTAGGCCCGTCCATATGAGTGTTCGGTAGTGTAAATTCGGAATACTTCGCTAGGTCATAACAATGATACTCTGTAGGTATAACTAACTATATGTATGTATGTATATATGCATGTGTAATGATTGAGATGTCGGATGTTTTCGCCTTTCTCGCCTTTTTGAGTTATCAAGGTAAGATATTGGTCAAAGCCAAGACAATCGAAAGGGCTGTTTGTCTCAATTCCCGGCGCACGGTAGTACGATAGGGTGAGTTCTTTTTCCTTGAGGGAGAGAGGGGAGTACCAACTACCAACTCAAAAGAGGAAACGAACTAGGTCGATCCAATTTGGTGAAGTCGTGATGACAATTAATGATGTTATGAATGACTGAGCTCTTCTCAATCCTATTTTAGACGCTCTTGTGTTAGGTTGATATGGATACTACCGATGAGGTCTATTTTCCGGATTTGCGTACTTTTTGATCTCAAGTACAAGGGAGTACAGTACGTATAGTAGAAAGTGGGTACATTAACACCATGCAATACAGACGGCGGGAATTGAGCAGATAAGAAATAAGGATGTTGATTTGAAAGGAGGGGAACGAGGAACGAGGAAGGAGGAAGGAAGAAGAAAGTAAGAGGGAAGGCAGGTAATTGTCAGTCACAGTCAGCTCACTCAAAGTAAGATATACTGCAAGATACACATTCTTGATACATGTAAATATCTTCATATGACGACTTCATTCGGTTATCTATCTAATTTTAATCTATCCGTCTGAAATCCACAAAATGCTTTCGATTTGATTGATTCAGTAATTAATGTTCATGGTCTTGCGAACTGGGTTTGTTCAGGAAGGTTGAGCCTTAAATTTCGAGGCCAAATAGGTTTATTCTTAGGCTACCCGGCTGTGAATATGTGATGTGCATAATTCATGAATCGAATTGGCGCCAATGGGATATGTTTGTAAACTAATAATCAAGCCCCATAAACATGCCCTCTTGCATACAACGACAGCGGGGTTTCTGATACCTAGCTAGTAGACCTCGATTATGATTATCCTGCAACCCTGTCTGATACCATACCATGCTTGGTAGTACGGACCAAAAAGATCATAGAAGTATAGGTAGGAAACAGGGCGGTTAGTCTGTCAAACTAATAATGTTGATGTTGATGATGACGATGATAAAAAGTCTGAGAGCTTGAGTAGAAACAATTCGATTATCCTTCTGTCATGACCTATTAGTGCTGCTTTGCTAACTATTCAAAAGGCTAACCATATGTTTATAAACGTGAAGTATATATGGGAAAACAAGAACCATCTGGACCTTTCAATGAATTGAAACATGAACCTGATTTCTTTTTGGTCATGTCCATTATTACTCTTTTTAGCTACACCGTCTAATCCAAGATGACCTAGGTATCTGCTAGCTTTTTGACTGTTTTTCTAATTTTTCAATTTTCTTCATTGGTCAATCTAATCTGGTACTCCAGACTTACTGTTCAGCCTTACAACTTCTTTCTCAGGTAACCTCAAAAACCAATCATGGATGACTTTTGGGACTGTACAACCACACTTTATTCCATATAGACAGCAACTTCATATATTAAGATATTTTCCATTTAGATTGTTTATTCATAGAGTGTATTGAAAAGATAGTCTTACCGGTTAGAATGTTTGCAGTGGTCAATATTTACACAAATGAATACACAAACCATCAATCACCACACCACATGGATGGGAAGTTGATCGAACAACAGCTACTAATGGTTATAGCGTTTAGCTAATGCAGATTCAGGGATTTCAATGCTTCAACAAGTCAGATCCTTGGATGAGTAGGTACATTTAAGACAATCTAACAAATATATACTATCACTCTTTCTCGATCGCATGACGAGAGTCTTTCTTCTATTCATGCTAATAGTACTCACTAAGCGAAGGTGAAGGCAATCTAGAGGGAACAGAACCCCTTTCGTAGCATTGTGCGGAGTACGAAGATATTTCCGCCATCGCCACAGCTCTAGTTTCAATCAATTGGTTACTAGTACGAGATTGTCAACACTGAAAAAGTTGTACTGCAGATAAATGCCTGTAGAGCGTCTGCAGCCTCTTGAAGAGTCTGTCTGCTCTTCTGCAAATCTACTGCAAATCACGGAAATGTCGTAGCCAATGTAATAACTAACTCCAAGTTTGAAAATTTCCACATTTTTTATTATCCATACTGGCGTTCCATACAAAGCACAAATCATTCAAAAATATCCTTACCCGGCTAAGCCACCAATTCTGATCCGAGAACCTCAATGTACGCAGCATTTCGCCTCTGGATTCGATCCGAGGAATCAAATTGAGAATTCGTATCAATACAGTATGAAAATCCGAAGATATTTAGCACAGCCACTGGCAGTTGGAAACAACACACGAGGCACCTCGGGTACTTATAATGCGGTCTTGGAAAGAAAAAGATGCCGAGAAACGTTCAGCTCGAAATATGATGTTTTCCATTTCGTATGGAGATGTCATCTCGGCCTATGTACCTGTTGGGTTAACGCCATAAGCCCTGTTCAATGCGATGTTATGTCTTACGAAATAGGGCAAAGAAAAGGATTGGTTATTCTCTATTACATCTACCACTACTCCACACTCACAAGGCTCGTGTTGTCCTTCGAAACAGAAGTACAGCATTACTTACCACCTTTCCCAATCTCACCCATGATCTCTTCTGTACAATGAAAGGAAGGATAATATCTAGTGGATCAGATGCTAGATCGTATTGAAACTATCTCATGCTCGAGAAAATTGAAAGCATTTCGTTGATCAATATGTTGATCAATTTTCATTGTCCGGTGAGACTGAGGTCGTCTGGTACTCTATACTCCGTCGCTCAGCAAGTACATTGTGTATAATGAACTTCAGAATTGCCTTGGAAACTCACAAGTTGACTGTCAGTTCTAGCTCTATATCCCATCAGTGTGTATGTGTCGCCAGCAATCTAGGGATAGACAGAGCATTTCATGTTCGGTCAAAACAGATACTAGAACAACAATCCTCGAATGAGATTCATTACCCCGCCTCTCAACTCAAATGCACGTGAAACGGTCTGGCTGCATCATCTGCAACTGTTCATCCAATACATAAGTATCTCACATCACCCTTCTACATGTAAGTCAAGATATTCAACATTGGTAAGGTCTCTCGACTCTTGTGGTCTGCTCATTATATGACAGACCGGGTAAAAACACAATAAGGCAATATCAAGGCAACCAATCCCAATATCCCAGCATATGCAGTCCGCTGTACGACCATGTTATTGACCCAGCACCTACTTACGTTACATTATGATTTCTTCAACGAGCCATGGGCTCCGTATCCATTCATTCTGTTAACGCCCCACCTCCAACGATTTCGTGCGCCTCAATCTGGTAACGCAATACAACGGTAGAATCTTCATTCGCCTCTCAAGTGTGCGAATCATTCATTGCACCCATACCAACGACTCTCGATCCCTCTACTCGATGTTTTGGTTGGCAGAGAATTCACAACATACAGATAGTTGGTGGAACGGAACACACACAAATGCAAAGATACGGACTCGGAAAGCAAAGCTTTCTTGCTCGCATAATTTCATGTGCTGTACGAGAGAGGACATGCATATGAACAGCCAAATAACGAACACATAACCAGAGCAGGGTAAAATAAGGAAGGTATTCCGACACGGGATGGATGTAGAACACGATCTCCGTCAGCCTTTCAAGGCGAGAAATGAGTTAGGGTATTGTACTCTCCTCTCTTCTTCCATCTTTGGCTTTTTTTGGGCTTTCGTGTACACACATTGTTGCTTGATCCGAGCTTCTCTCTCTTTTCTCACGCCAACCTTGCGCAACATTCTTGCCGACATTTCTAAGTCTCGCGCGGGTATTATATGTCATACAATACACTACTGTATGTACTTTAAGTAACTACGTATCTTTCTTTATTAGGACCATAGGATTCAATACCATGTAAGTCTCTATGTCCTGCACATGCGAAAGACTTGAGCTCCATGTTTTCACGTAAAATGTGAGAAAGGGGGGAAGGGGTGTGCTGACATGTTGTTGGATTGATTGTCTACTTTGTAAATGATTATATAGATTGATCTAATTTATCTGCATGATCTGATTAATTTTGATTTATATATACATTTATTGCCCTATTTCAGTGACATATATTGAACTCTTCAAGAAGCCATAATGTCTCTCCTTACCCTTAACTAAAAGGCCATCACAATTTACCAGCCCCCCAAAAACGTCATGAACAACAATCAGCCCTTTTACTCCCCACTCTTCTCCCTCGCACACCAACTATGCACAGATTTTAGGGTCTTGGACCAGCTTTATGCTACTCCGTACAATTTGCTCGAGCGTACAGTAGTGCCGTGGGTGGGTGAGGGACTGTAATGTCGGTCCCAACTCCCTGGCCTTCCTCTGAAAGCTTTTCAAGGGTGCGTGGGTGCGAGTTGATAGTTTGTATCCATCCTTATAAGACCCCATCGGTGTCTGCGTGGAAAAAATGGAGATGGGAAATTGGATTGTGATAGCGTATGGATTGCTGATGGATCGCTTTTGAGGGAAAATAATGAGTGAATGTTTAATGATGGATTGATTTACTTTGCTAATATCATTGCTGATAGATGCATAATAATGGTAAGCACCGAGTACTCCGTAGTGATAATCTTTGACTTCCCCACTTTATTATAATAAGATCTATAAATTTACCAGGTTTTTATGCAAACTGTAAAACTCAAAATACCACAATCCACCCCCATTTTCAATGTCAACTCGGCAATTCTAAATCTCCATACAATACCGCATCCAACGCAGCCCTGTGAAAGTTCAGCGAAAAAAACACTACCTAGTACGCTTTGATAATGATCTAAGCTAGATTAATCAGGGCTGAATACCTTAGATTGGACTAGTGAGCTCATGAACCGAGGTATCTAAGTTTCTTCTCTGCTTAGCGTATTAGCTATCGTATTGGGGGGTTATTACATGGGGACTTTCAAATTTTGTTGAAACGAAAAAGGTGGGATTGATGAGAAGCTGTGCGATAGAGAATTCCATTCCGTCGCTTGCTCTTTCGAATATTTTGTTCTGAACTCAGAGATCAATCTGCTACAATCAAAACCTCAACCCAGAACCTTTAATTGATAATCCAAGAGAAAAATAAGGTTAGATACGGTAAGCCCGTTGGTGGCACAGCACCGCATCCCTTGGATTTTTTGGACCTTACCCGTGGACGTGGATGGAAATCCTACATTGGGAACTTAGGTCACGAGTGAGTAATCATCATTCATACATTGTGCTGTCTTGTTATCGGTTTTTACATTGAAGAGGGGCAGTAAGAGGTACATCGTGATCCTGTTAGGATTTCGACAAGGTGGAGATGAAGGGGAAAGTCGGTAGGGCCGATGTTGATGAAAGGGGAAGCGATGAGAGGTGGTCGCGCGCGGGCAACTTTAGAATAGGTATCTCTAGATTTCCCCGCCTCGAGCCCGCTACCTACTTTTGAGTCCTGTTTGTCCGGCCGATGCCGTTGTGGAAGAATAGTAATGTGCATAAAATATTGTAATAATCATTTACTCAACAGCCATAAATCGCCGTTAATTGCACAAAAACACCAAAAAAAATCCCACTCTCATGCCGTTTATTCGTTCAATCTCGTTCATCTCCAAGAAAATGCAAACGCCGATTTTCACATTATCACCGGGCTGCTTTCTTAATACAGTACATTCTCGGATAGTCTCTAGCCCTACAAGGCTTATTCTAAACAGCCCCGATGTACCATAAACGTGAACGGAACGAGACACCCCTGAAAATCAGTGATAGTGATACATGATCACATCACATCACAGCCATAAACCTGGATTGAGGGTTATTGCCGGGCCTTCAGCGGGATGAGTAGGGAGTTAGGTGGGAGTCATTGCAATGTTCCAAGCTTTGCTAACAATTAGTGAGTAGAGGCTCTGCGTGACTGCGCCGCGTCCCCAAGATGCTTACTTCTATTAATGATCGGCTACCAGGGAGATTCCAAAAGTCGGCGACCTGAACCGTCTATTTGGGAGCGGGGACGATATCACGATGTTGTGATGAATATGAAGATGGGATCGAACTTGAGTGGTGTGTATCAGATCAGCGCTGCAAGGAAGTGTGTGAGATTGGAAAATGGAAAGGTGGATGAAGTGGGATGGTGATTACTGGTGGATATCTACCAGACGTTGTATTAATTGAGGGCCCAGCTGAAATTTGCCGAACTTTCCTCACCAAAGTAAGCACAAAAGCACTTATTTTGA
>JBBMOJ010000693.1:0-15346 GCA_038090695.1 Sclerotinia spermophila | reverse complement strand
AGAGATCTCTAGACACTTCCACGTGACCCTAGAGGCAGCTCCCGTAACATTATATTCTATATAATATAATTTTTTTTTCCAAGATTTCTATAGGTGTATTATACAAATTATAGATTTTTTTTTGTGTTAAATAGAAATCTATTTTTAGTATAATGTCCAAATGATTATTATCGGCCTCGGTAATTATTCCGAGAGTTATTTACAGTTGTTCTACGAGTACGAGTATATGATTACTCGTAATGACTTTTTATTTACATGTGAAGATGTCATGTACGAGGCTGAAGAATACATATTCAATTTTCCCATTTGCTAATAAGTAAGGTACGACAGGTACAGTAAGACTGTTTTCAGTGAAGATTCACATGTGAAAAGAATAATAAAATAGATCCATCCCATCCCATCCCCCATCCCATCCCCCATCCCATCCATCCATCATCACAACCGCGTGCAGCTGCTACCGTTGATACCCCAGAAATGTGGAGTCATGGGATCAGAGCTTCAAGCATAACCTTAAGCGTGTACCGAGGTATGAAAAGGTTCCGATTGCCTGCCTTGCAACAAAGCAACCAACCGAGCTATCCCTACTTTACTTTACTTCAACATCAATTACATTTAACATTCCCATTTCAACTGTTCTTTTCTTCATCTCATTCTCCAATATTCTCCCCTTTCCCATCTACCTATCTATCTATCTATCTATATCATCAATTCTTCTAATACTCCATCGAACAATTGAGGATCACATATAACATTCAAATAACCATGTCGGAGCTACGCTATGATGGTCAAGTTGTTGTTGTGACGGGAGCTGGCGGTGGATTAGGAAAGGCATATGCTCTTTTCTTTGGTTCAAGAGGTGCAAGTGTGGTTGTGAATGATCTTGGAGGATCATTTAAGGGCGAGGGTAATTCCACAAAGGTATGGACTCTTTCCTCCTATCAATTAGCCATCTTACATTCCTGAACATACAACTGAAATCATCATCAGGCCGCAGATGTCGTAGTCGACGAAATCAAAGCCGCAGGAGGAAAGGCTGTGGCCAATTACGATAGTGTCACCGAGGGTGAAAAGATTATCGAAACTGCCATTAAAAACTATGGCCGCATCGATATCTTACTCAACAATGCCGGCATCCTTCGCGATATCTCATTCAAGAACATGCAAGATAAAGATTGGGATTTGATCATCGATGTCCATGTAAAGGGTTCATATAAATGTGCGAGAGCAGCATGGCCATATTTCAGAAAACAAAAGTATGGAAGAGTCATCAATACTGCGAGTGCGGCGGGTTTGTTTGGAAGCTTCGGTCAGACGAATTACTCGGCGGCTAAGTTGGCTATGGTCGGATTCACGGAAACGTTGGCGAAGGAGGGTGCGAAGTATAATATTCATGCCAACGTTATTGCTCCTATTGGTAAGTATTGATTAGCCCCGGTGTTCCGGTTGGTATCTAATGGATAATAGCTGCTAGTCGAATGACTCAAACCGTCATGCCACCCGAGATTCTCGACAACCTAAAGCCAGATTGGGTTGTTCCACTTGTGGCTGTTTTGGTACACAAGTATGCCCAAGAGAACGGTTCGATTTTCGAAGTTGGCGGTGGACATGTCGCTAAACTTAGATGGGAACGCTCAAGTGGTTTATTGCTAAAGGCAGATGATTCATATACCCCAGGTGCTATCTTGAAAAAATGGGATCAAATCAATGACTTTAAGGATGCCGAACATCCTTCTGGTCCTGCGGATTTCATGGGTCTTCTTGAGAAATCAATGAAGATGGGTCCAAACGAGCAAGGAGAGACTCTTGATTTCAAAGGTAAAGTCGCTTTAGTTACTGGTGGAGGTGCTGGGTAAGTTGTAAAGTTTCATTATTTAGGAATTTAGGCTAATTTTTTAGTATTGGTCGATGCTACTGCTTAGCGTTCGCCAAATATGGCGCTTCCGTTGTTGTCAATGATTTGATGAACCCAGATGATGTTGTTCAAGAAATTCAAAAACTTGGTGGAAAATCTGTCGGTGTCAAGGCGTCTGCTGAGGACGGAGATGCTGTTGTTAAAGCTGCAATTGATGCTTACGGACGCATTGATATCATTATCAACAACGCTGGTATTCTCCGGGACAAAGCTTTCACCAATATGGATGATAAGATGTGGGATCAAGTTATAGCTGTCCATCTCAGAGGTACATATAAAGTTACCAAGGCTGCATGGCCATACTTCTTGAAACAAAAGTATGGTCGTGTAGTGAATACCACATCTACTAGCGGTATCTATGGTAACTTTGGACAATCCAATTACGCTGCTGCTGTAAGTTTAATATCTTGACTTGAAAGACTTCTGCTGACCTTCGAAGAAATGTGGTATTCTCGGTTTCTCTCGTGCCCTCGCTCGTGAAGGTGCTAAATACAATATCTATGTCAATACAATTGCACCAAATGCTGGTACTGCAATGACTAGAGCCATTATGCCAGAAGAGATGGTTCAAGCATTCAAACCAGACTACATAGCGCCACTAGTCGTCGCACTTTGCAGCGACAAAGTTCCACCACCACCAACTGGAGGCCTTTTCGAAGTTGGCAGTGGATGGGTTGGACGAACAAGATGGCAACGAACAGGTGGACATGGTTTCCCAGTCGATGTTAAACTTACTCCAGAAGAGGTGCTAAAGAACTGGGAAAAAATTACCAACTTTGATGATGGACGTTCGGATAACCCTGAGGATAGTCAAGATGGTTTGAAGAGTATTTTGGCAAATATGCAAAATAAGAAGGGTGCGAGCAAGGTATGAAACCTTCTCCCTAGATTTAGAAAGGGCATCATGTATATTATAGTCAAAAAATAAAGATATTTGTTAACTTATTTTTCCTGTTACAGAAAGCCGAGAAAAAGGTTGAAGTGAATCAAGAAATCCTTGATAAAATTGCCGCAGCCAAGAAAGCCGAAGCAAGTGGAAGTGAGTTTAAGTTCGAGGAGCGTGATGTAATGTTATACAACCTTGGAGTTGGTGCAAAGAAATCGGAATTGCCTCTAGTTTTGTGAGATTGTTTCCTATTTTTTTCATGATAAACTCGACTAATTGAAGGATAGTGAGGGAGATGAAAATTTTCAACCTCTCCCAACTTTCGGTGTCATCCCACCATTCAACGCCGAGGCCCCCTTTTCTTTTGACGAAATCGTACCCAATTTCTCCCCTATGATGCTTCTTCACGGCGAACAATATCTCGAGATTGCCTCCTATCCCATTCCTACCTCTGGTACGCTCATCTCGTCACCAAAACTCCTGGAGGTAGTGGATAAAGGCAGTGCCGCCGTTGTCAAAATCGGCACTACCACGACAGAAAAAGAAACAGGAAGAAAAGTATTCTATAATGAACAAACGGTTTTCTTAAGAGGTAGTGGAGGATTTGGAGGTGAGAGAAAAGGTGAGGATAGGGGAAATAGTACGAGGGCGAATAAAGTCCCAGAGAGAAGTCCGGATGTGGTGGTGGAGGAAAAGACGTCGGAGGAACAGGCTGTGCTGTATAGATTGAGTGGTGATGTGAGTTTTTCTTTTTCTTTCTAATTTGCTTCTTAGATTGGGAGTGTGAGAGCTAACGAGAATAGTATAATCCTCTTCATGTGGATCCGGCGTTTGCAGCTGTGGGAGGTTTCAAAGCGCCTATTCTTCATGGTCTTTGTTTTATGGGAATTGCTGGGAAAGCTGTTTATCAAAAGTAGGTTTGCTTTGCTCCCTTTTTCTTTCCTCCGCCATCCGTCCATCTCTTCCTTCATTTCCTCTTCCCCCCCCCCACCCTATCAATTCTCTATCGTATCGTCCTTTGAATGAGTGTCTTTGCTAAATGACCAAAAAAAAAGATTCGGCCCCTACAAAAACATCAAAGTCCGCTTCGCAGGCACAGTCATCCCAGGACAAACATTGGCGACGGAAATGTGGAAGGAGGGGGAGAATAGAGTGGTTTTTCAAACGAAGGTTAAGGAGACGGGGAAATTGTGTATTGGTGGTGCGGGGGTGGAGTTGCTGGGGGAGGAGAAGGGGAAGGGGAAATTGTAGGGGGGAGACGATAATGCATTGAATTGTGATGTACTTGTGCGATCTGTAGGATTATTTTAATTAATTTCGTTCATGTTTGAAAATCATAACAGAATAACATGAGATGAGAAAATCTTCGACGAAAACTCGACAGCAAGTGAGTGAGAATGTGAATATTAATTAACATCCAAGTATCTTATCTAAATTGTAATCTTACAACAAATTTGTTCGTACCCGTCGCGGGATATGTATTATGTAATCGCACTAGTGTCTCGGCACTGCCCTAGCAACTATATATACATTCATAGCTTCTTAGTTAGCTTCTTAGTTAGCTTCTTGAGTGATATAATAATACAATCGATAACGGAAGTATAGTACTTACTATTTTGGCTTTATTATCGCTAATAGTACCAAGTTGTGTATATCTGACTCTGATAATAGTATACTTGTAGTACGGTAGAGTTATAGAGAGGTTGGTGTAGGGAGCGATAGGTTTGAGAGGGGTTAGGGTTGGATGGGGATGGGGATGGGAATGGGGAGGGGATGTGGGTATGGGTATATGATTAGATATATATATATTATTAAAAAGTTAGATAACTGAATAGTGAAATTAGATTAGATTAAATAGGATGAGATTAGAAATAACATGTATTTGTATAACTATACAGATACAATATTCCGTTAATCTCATTATAGATTAAGATGAATCTCAAGGGAAAGAAATCGTATAGATAGTTATTTGTTGCTTATTGCTTAATTGTATAGTAGTAGCTACTTTTACTCATTTCTATAAAGTCTTTATATATTCTGTATTTGGGTTCATTTGGATCGCTTTGAGTTGTTATTAGGAGATGAGAAACGAGAAATAATATATGGATGGATATATTGAGCTGTAGGAACAATCTCGTATGGAAATTCTCGATCTTGTAAGATTATGTTGCGTACTGATGGAATTGATGGAGAGGTGTTGTGCGGGAGGGATTGGGAGTTTTGTATGTGTGGGTTTGGGATGGTTGGGGAGGGGGAGGGGGAGGGGGGAGATCTGATGTGATGTGATGTAATGTGATCTGAAGCGTTTTTGCTGGAGGGGTTTGGGTTTGAGAGGAGAGAGGAGAGAGGAGGAGGGAAAGAGGAAGAAGGCACTTTGGGATGTGCGGGTTTGTGGGTGAATGGGATGGATGTGAATTGGTGGATTGGACTCAGGTGTTTTGGACTCGGGTGGGGAGGAGATATGGGGGAGGATATATGTGAGAGAGTATATATGAGAAATTAGATCTTATACTTGGGAGTTTATATACAAAAGCTAGAAAGCTCATATGTTTACAGAAGCTCTCTCATACCTTCCTTTCTCTTCTTCTCCCACTTTACCACGTCCTAGCGTAACCATCCAGCTCATTTGCTTCTCTCGGTATATCCGCAGTATTGATCTTCGTGACCATCCTAGCTATCTAGCAAGGCTGTACTAGTACAATATTCTAACGACAATTAATAGGCATGATTGAATTGGGAAAACACAAGTATTCTGATTTCTGAGTGCGTCAGAAGGGTTCCGGCGAGGCCGACTTTGTTATCAACTGTCTTTCAGAACAGAATGATATCAGAAATTGTGGGGATATCAACATCACTATTTTTGGGATTTCTGTGCTAATCGTTTCTTTAACACCTTAGCAAGTACCTGACTCGCATCATGCAAGATAAGATCTATACCAATGTTAATATGCATCAAGAGCTTGAACGCAGTAGCCTGTAAGTACATTACATAGCTCGAGGATTATTAAATGCGCGCTTACAAAATTCACTTGAACTATTTCCTATGGAACCGCTAAGCTCTATTGAGATATGAAACTAGGGGTTTTGATGTTCGTAGAATGTGACTCCCAATTCATGCTCACAATTGTGGAAATGTGCAATGAGCAAATCTCTTAGATGCGATCATGCGAACATTCGAATTTCAGCAATTGGGCAACTTATAAACTCAAGACGCTGAAGCTACCTTGTGAGGTTGTGTAAAGTGGAGTAAATGAGGCTGTACCTGGCGGTGAGATATTACTCGAAATACAGGGGGGATGTGTTGTACTAGACTCATTGATCATTGAAATTTGATTCATGAAGAGGTGTGGATGGAAGACTCTCGAATTGGAGTAAAGAACTTTGGAGTTGATTATAAATGGCCAATTCAATGTAGATTAATCCCAGCAGCCACAAACATCGAAGTTTCAATTTCAAATTGTCGAAGAAACGGGCTGAGAAGCGCAAATAACAGTTTCTGAAGTGCATTGCATTAGTTTCATTAAATTGAGACAAGACTAACCGGTAATGTTTTAAATGCAAATCAGTCCTCATCATTTCAGCATATTACATCTTCACCGTTTCTTCTGACGTTGTTTTTAATCTCAAAAGATCTCAGCGGCCACGTTTTACAAGGATGAGTGGTTTTCAACCATCAATCAAATCGAAACAATTCATGATCGACTGCCGACTCCAACTGGAGTCTGCATAATGGTGTGGTAAGACTGTGAATACTTCCGCTCCGGGCAATCCCTGAAGACTTTGGCAATTGTGGCGAAGTTTCCTTGTTCAGTAAGCTGACTGCATCATAGAATATACCCAATCAATCAATATATGAAGCAATACTCACTACCTATAAGCAACTTCTCACATATTCTCCGGAAAATAGGTAAATACTCAACCTCTGTCGCATGAATAGGTTCTTACAGCGGTCAAGCACGATGATACCTCAATAATGAGCTACCGCCCCGCTTCGCTTTCCCTTGTACTGACAGAACTACCATACTCCATAGAACACCCATAGCATGCTAGACGTGGATAAGTTTCATAACGTTGAGTAAAGCTAGTTCTTTTTTAGGCACATCATGCAAAACTGTTTTAAGAATGCCATGCCAATCAATTATATGCCCAAATGAGATCAAATTCAGCAAATAGTGAGACCACGCAGAGAGTAATTACGAATAGCAAGCTTACCGCTACTCTGCCAACATGCCGTTGGAGATTTTTATCTAACGCTTCATCCCTTGTGCAGCTTCAGACCCGAGGATATGGAACACTATCTCCATCTCTGCTCGACGTAATTTAACATCTGCCAACGCTCAACGATCACCGACTGAGTATAGAATTGCTGAATGGCAAATGCGGTATGTAGTCGCTTGGATAGCTGTAGTGTGATTCAACAGGGCGGGAAGACAATGTTGTCTCCATGCAAAAAGGCCTTTTGGTAGAATTGAATAACTATGCCAGATGTGTCTAGCATAAGAGCCTCTTTTTCTTCCAGCATCCTAGGACCATTTGGATTTACATCCCGCTATTTTGTGCTTTCAAAACGGCATGCGCTGAGGGTCATCAGTCTAATGCAAACCAACTTTCGCAAAACTTTTATCGTGTAACGGAATGTCAAGGTTTCAAAAATCTGCTCCCTTGTCTTATCCACGAGTCTAGCGTATATTTGTTCTACACTGCGATGGAACACATCTAGACACCGCCTCATTGGACTGTATTTGGATACAACTGCTAACAGCGCTAGTTTTTATTCTCTTTTCGAAGCAACTGTCATGGTTTTAAGACTTCTGCCCTCCACAAAGCTTGACAGATCCCCTGCTACATTCCTGCTGGTTTCACATAGTATCTCGCCCGAGACTAGACCATTCAGAACCTTAACAAACACTCAAAGCATTGCTGCTGATATTGACTCAACTACCAAGTACCAATCGGGTATCCAAATTGTGAAATTGTGAATCCTGTGTTGGAGGGGAAATCCTGCGAAGTCACACTCGTGCAGAAATGCAGAATGCTATGCGAGATACTTTCTCCAAGCTCATCGTGAATGACAATATTAAGGCTCAGAGATCTCAAACCAGTACAAGCAATAGCAAATGTGAAATCAATAGAATAGGCCACAGGTCAATTGAGGTTGTGATTATCATTCTGAGATACTTTGATGCCAACAAGAGAACTTTGTAGCGAATAAAATCTGTCCTGTTTGAGATAATGATAGCAAATTCAATCACAATACAAACTTCGATGTTGAACAATCAAAAGTGTGCGAAGAGGAAAAGTCTGTCTGTTCTTTCTACAGTAAGGTTGATCCATTAGGTGGACGTTCATTGGAGCTGCACAGTCGTCACATGACAAGGCTAGCCCCGGATGTCAGTATAATCGCACGAGTTGCGGCCAAAGTGCAATGACCAACGTCAAAGACGTGCACGCCATCAAATTTCAACTAAAGATCCCCTTAAATTTCGATTTTTTCTTTTCTTTCGTGTTTAAGACAACAAGGCTCTCGTACTGTTTGGTCGAAATTGCCTCGCGAAGTCGCGTGAAGGGCTCCTGCAGAATACTTGGAGTGTGCCGGTTATGCCGAGCCGGAATTGTGCACGATCAAGGAAGAGGTTGCAGGACGAGCCGCATGATCGACAGGTGTTAAAAGTTGGCCAAGTAGGTCATGGGCTCTTTGGTCAATGTGAAATTTTTCAATTCAAGCATGGAATTGTTCTGTGGCGTAAGCCAACGTAGCACTCGGCAATCTTGCACACGGCGAGTGCGGTACCGTTAGACAAAAGGCCTGCGGACCGAAAGATTGTAAATGGTTTCACTGCTGCTCGCGGGACGAAAGTTTCTTCCGGATTCTATCAAATTAGCAACTCCTCTTCACGCGATTGGAGATGGCAAGCCCTGCGTGGCGAGAGTTATGATACTCTAATTTCATTGATCTTGTGATACTTTCGTTGTGGCCATGCTGACCGCAGATTATTTTGTCTTGACTGGAAATTTTGGGACCATAAAACTACGACTTTGATTGATTATTGTTAAATACGCAACATGGATGTTTCCGTTCCTGAGAGCATCTGGGTTGGATACCATCATGTAGCACAAGCTCCTGTCAGAATATCTTACAGTGACGATATTTCATCATACCATAACGCTTCAGACTTGATGGATATACGAACGATTCGGATTCTTATCCCTGCGCAAATAACGATCCGATTTGCCCATCTTGTCCGCATCTTTGTATTGCAATTTTTCTTCTGTTCAAGTTGATCGTATTACAGAATGAAATTTCCGGGCGTCAAATGTACCCAAATGCTCGTGAATATGTTCTAGCTCAACAGGGCGTCTTGGACTTGAAAGCCATAGCGCACCTGTGTCGCCACCTGATAATATAATCTTTAGCGTTGCATTGATTGTGTAGAAATTTATTGATGAGCTGCCTAAACTAATGCAGGTTCATTTTCCCCATTCACTTCACCCACTCTTTACCACTCCAGCCCTTCCTGGTGGGCTCAGATAGCGAATAGATAACTATAATTTGTGTTAGAAATAAGTAACAAAGCGTTACTTACCGACTCTGAAGAACCAAACGGATAAAATAGTACAGATTACTAGAAGGCTAACAGTACCGGGACCAGCAAAGCTGTGTTCCGCCAATGCTGCGTATTGTTTCTTATATTTTTTCACACTTCTCTAGGATTTGCTTGTCATTACTGGTTGTCTCTTTTCATGGCGATAGTGAACAATTGGCAGGGCTGTGAAGGCTACTTACTCTTTTTGCACTTCGGTCGGAAAACATTGTCTTATAGCGTTGCCCTCTTCTTACAAAATCATTATGCGAACGATGGAATTGAAACATTTTGATTAGTACAATTAAGCACCCCAAAAGCAAGCTTCCAGCGAATCCATGATTGACATGATAGCACGCTCTTTCTGTCGCAGTGTTCTCTTTATAGCACCATTGATGTACAAGTCTTGATAATTTTTCTTTATGTAATGACTTTTCCTGTATTTTTTTATTGTTAATTTCGTCAAATGACGATTCTGTTTTGATTAGACGTTAGCCACGCATTTGGTAAGCCTTGGTGAGATTAATGAAAAAAAGGAACGATGTTAAAAGTTCCCAGAGTGCATTCGCTGCGATGTTGGTAGCAACACACTTCCTAGGTCCTGTGAGTCGCATGAACCCCTAGTTCTCCACCTCTAGACACAATATCTGTAACATGGATTAAGGTGTGGATGATACTTAGATGATACTTCTGATCTACCGAACAAACCTAATTCCTTGAATGCAAGTATTCCCACTAGTGTCCGCTTGTGCTTATAATTGCTTACGGTCTCATACTGGCATAGTGGCGCCAGCACATACATTCCCTTTCCCTATTTCGTGTGTAATAATTTGCGGGATTTGACTAGATGGATGGTCTTTTTCTCTGGAACATGATATAATGTTATCGGAAGAGGCGAATCTTATTATGGTGGAATACTTCACCATAGCCATATGTGTGGTACACTTCCCGTGCACTAGTGAGAGCGCTGACTAACGGAACACTGCGAAAGTTGACGCGGCGATAATTCGGATAATCACACTTATTATAATTTGAAATTTGGTACATGATGATTTATTACAACCCATATAATCAAGAAATAAATTCTGATATCAAACAGGTGAATTTTGAATCTGTTATAGATTTTTTAAATTATAGAAGTGTCCTGTTAGTCCATGCACCCACCCACTGGTGGTGATCTGAGCTAATAGAACGACAGAAATGCTGTTCCAATATCCTATAGGGATAAAGAAGTAGCGACGGGTAGTCACTGGAAAACAACATAAAATACAGATTATGATTTGCGCTAAAATCAGCTGCTAACTGTGTGATTTAAAAGAGTCTAATCATAATATAATTTGAATGTAGTATTGTATTCCAACTTCTTGCCTAGCAAATTTAGCGCTTACTCCTTCATACCCCTGTCAGACAAAGTCAAGAACGATGCCTGTTATTCATTCAAACCTTCGATATTGGAGTTTTGGTGGAGTTTTCATTAATGATGGTGCGAGAATTTGGGTAACTAGTGTCGACTGAGAAGAAGTATCATACCAACATAATAATTAGAACAAGACTCACGGCTTTTTATCTTAGCTTCTTTCCGTTCACTCACTTTGGTCAGGTATTATAGCGCAACAAGGATAAGCATCTATTAGGCCAGGGCGCTGTGCAGCTCAAAAAATATGTATCATTGGTGACTGTGAAGGATTTTAAGAGTTTGTGTCACTGTAACGGGCTCCCAGGTAAAAATTAGTCGTACACTTATCCGAGAGCTTAGTGAACAATTACCGCCGTTAGCGCTTTTCTTATGAGACAAAATTAATCTATCTCCAGATAATAAGATTGGCTTTGACAGCGCATTTATTGATTGGCATTATCCGGGCATTTCAATTGACTAATGCTAGCTAACTATGGTAATGAATTATCCTATATATTCGCCGTAGGAATTAACTATGCCTTATGAGATAGCCTTGGGAAAAGCTGTATTGCAGATCAGGTAGACAGGGGTGCGAAAAGTAGGTTAAAACCTGCGCTGAAGCGACGCTTGATGCTTGATGATTAATTGCGTGATCATGGTAGCCGGGAAATCAATCCAAAGTCCAGACCGATGTTTCCTCTGAAAAATAGGAAATGCATCTCTGAAAACTGCCATTCATGCGATCATAATTGTTATGATTCTCCTTTTCTTGATTAATACTAAGCCTGTACTTTACATTCGCTGGCCGGAGACTTGCATTTAAATTAGTCTTCGAGCGGGACCAGGATATTGTTCATGTCTCGAGTCATCTCTTGATTCTGCTGATATGACAATGGCATCTGTTGGATGTAAGCACAACTGAAGAAATCATAGAAAGGGAAATCGCGTGTAGGAAAATAGTCAGTGCCGCTTAAAGAGCCGATTAGTAGTTGAGTCGTCAGTTAGGTAGATGTCGTTACAAAACTTCCCGCTACCAGTTGGCTGATGCATGCGAAGTGATGATAATAACTATTTTTCCTACGCACTATCTCTCTTGTATCATGGTAATTTAACATAATAAAAGGATTCTTGTTTGT
Source organism: Sclerotinia spermophila (assembly GCA_038090695.1). Lineage (NCBI taxonomy): Eukaryota > Fungi > Ascomycota > Leotiomycetes > Helotiales > Sclerotiniaceae > Sclerotinia > Sclerotinia spermophila. The sequence goes on along the minus strand of JBBMOJ010000693.1, from coordinate 3,435 downwards.
ATTCGCCTGCTTGGTTGCTGTAGCTTGCAATCGAGCCTCTAAAATATTCAAGAATTGAGGCTTGGCTGATTAGGAAAACTCACTCGAAAGGGGAGCAAGTACGCCAAGAAGTAAATGGTATGCGAATCTTTTGCGAATGGTTCGCAAAAAGAAAGTTGGATGCCTTAATGCTGCCACGGAGTTTGATAATTAGATAAATTATCACTTTCCCACCTTCATACACACTCTCATTCGCAGTACAATCTCCTTGACCTGTTCTAGAATCGATAATCAGATATATTTCTATCCTCATTACTTTCAATACTACGTACTTCACAGTCTTCTTCCTCCTGTTAGAGATATACTTATGACCTAATCTTTTCATATAGCATACTATATATTTTCTCTTTACTCCTGTAAATATCTGATTATCATCAATCGACATACCCCACACACGGCCAATACTTCTTTTCGTCTTAGCACCGACAATCTGTAGTAAACGATCCTTACCACTATAGAACCTCGACTTTGATCATTTCTTCCAACAAACATTTATCATGGCCAATCATTCAAAAGACCAAGACCAAACTGTCAGGAAGCTGAAGCAGCAAGTCAAAGAGTAGTTCTTCTATTTGCGCTCATAAGGAAGATAATAGCTGATAGTCTCCAGGTCTGGAAGTAATAGAACCTCTTATGAACCCACTGGCCAGTCGAGCGATACCGATGACCAGAGATCTGAGTCCGAGATAACCGTACAGCCAGAACCAAGGCCGATTTCACAAGACCAAGTCAATGAAGAGGTTGAAAGCGCCCATGCTGAGTTCATGATGGATGAAGACAGATGTCTAGAGATTGATCAAGTCTCCAACCTCCCTCAATGGAAGTCGGAGAACGCCAATTTTGGGTTCGAGGCTTTAGAACAAGAACTTCAGCGAATAGTCGACGGTCCATTGTACCCGAACGATCTCAGCAAGGATCCTAAGGCCTTCGACCATATGGGCGCTCATTTCCCTATTCCAACTTCTTTCGATACCCATTTCACTGAGTACACTTTACCACAATCGTCATGGGAAGCTCCTGTGACTACAACTCAGATCGTTGAATATTCTAGAACATCATCATACAATGTTTTAACTGCTGGGTTTGCTCACCAGGATACCTATCATTCACCGATCACGACAGATTGTAGTCACCGTACTACCACTCTCGAGAATATGCCAGTCACGGCTCAATACCAGCTCGGAAAATGGGTATATGATAACCGTGATGAAGAAATAACAGTAAGCTTCCTCCTCGCCAAATATCCACCGATGACTAACAGCCCATTAGCTTGCTGATCGTATGGAAGGGTACAACTATGATATTTAGACCAATGTCTATTATTACCCGAGTAATTCTGATTTGTGAAATGTAAGGAGATAATATGTCTTTACTCCTGTCGCTATCGAACTAGGGGCTCATTATCAATCAGTAGTAATTGGCCGTGCCAGAATCACGAAGTGATGATATAGCCTACCAGTCGCAGGGGCTTTATTGGAGCCTTTGAATACCAATAACATGTCACACCACTCCAAACCTCTCAATGTCGAATATCGTCCTCCTTGATAGCCATACTATATTGTCCGATATCTCCTAGACACCACGTACAACTACTGTTAAGACGGATCACTTCTCGGGAACTGGAAATATCATCGAACATGTCGAAAAAAGACACCAACAATGTCCGTGAACGCGTATTGCCAGGAACTACTTGAAAATTAACAATCTAGAGTGGCACTTTTTGATTGAGTTGCGTCGAAATCTAGTGCACGAACACCAGAATTTCTTTTGGCCCCCGAGTATTCACCAGCGAGTCTGCATTAAGTTCGAATCGCTTCAGATTATGCCATGCCTGCTAGAATGTGGCGTCACGGTATCCATTTTTTTCCTGGAACCTTTTCGATGTTGATTTTCCCTTTAACCTGAGCACATGCTTTCATTCATCTACCTCGTATATCCAATGGCGGCTCTGTTATACAGAACGTGATTGCACTTCGGGATAGTTGCACCGAATATTTGAGAGACCCGGAAATACAAAAGAGTTCGTCTACTCATAGCCACACACATATTGCAATCTGTTTCGGTCTCACTTCGATTTCTCTTTCGACGGCAAAGAATTGCGCGTTTGCAATGAATGAAGAGTTTCTAAATACTCGAGGCTACGAGCAATATATCTTGAACCAAAGAAAGATCAGACCAAGAGATAAATTCTTTTTCTCGAGAAAACTCGGCTATTGGGCGGCTGGCGCATTCCGTCATTTTTGAGCATGACCCACGCCAATACCTCCCGTTCAACCTTCACATTTTGTGGTACCTTGACAGCTTTCTTTGAATTTTGTACCAGAAATAGATATCTGGGATAAAATTTCTTTGCCTACGAAAAGTAACACGTCGAAAAGTTATGCAAAGTGCGACATTCTCGACTGTAGGTTGCTTATAGATAGATCGATCTCAACCTGGGCTTGTGGATAAAAAAAAACTTAATTTCATTTCCAAAATAGACTGGGGGGTGGAGGAAAGTGAGGAGGCATCTTGGTGAAAGCGTCTTGGATGGAGGCACCGTGGCTAGATGGGTATTTGGAGAGTGCGTTTCATTAAGTCGGCTAATTCTGGTTTCTGCGACTCATGATATTTATTTCTCTTTTTTTGTAACATCTCTGAATTAGCAATGGGCCTCAAAAAGTTATTCCTCTTTCCATTAAAACAAAGATAGTAGTGCCGAGGTGCTACATAGTGCGACTTCCCCACAGCTTGGTGATACAAACACCCCCCATTTCATTTCACATCATCTTGATTTTCTGCATTTTTGCCTTGGAAAAGCACTGCAGTTTTTCTGATGAGAAATTTGAAGTCGTTACCGCCATGTCGAATCCATTTCGTAGCAATTTCGTAGACCCTCTGATGGGTTTACAAAGGGCTCACACAACGACTTACAAATTCCTTGCTAATTACTCCTTGTATGAGCAAGGTCTATCCCAGTACAAGGCTGCGTGGCTCCTCAACTGTAATATAAGGTATCAGATCATAATCCCGCAGATGGCGTAGAGTCCGCCTTATATGCAGCCCTACGGCACAGATACCTTCAATCCCAACAATATCGAAAAACTCTTCAACAAAACGGTCGAGGACTCGTATTTTGAAACAAAGATGCAGAGGCGCACGGAGAAAGGTTTTGAGGGATGGTGCCTTATTGAGTGAGAAATGAGAGATAAAACCGGAATAAGTCAACCCCCCTACTTTCGGGCTACCCCTCTTTTGGGCCACCCTTTACTACCAAAAATTACAAAAATCGACATTTTTAACTTTCTTATTTATGAATAGAATTTAATAAAAATTTATATATATATAATTAAGACTATTTTAAACTTATTCTGAAATTTTCAGAATTTTAGGATTTTTTTGGATCGAGATCTGAAA
>JBBMOJ010000692.1:0-15368 GCA_038090695.1 Sclerotinia spermophila | reverse complement strand
ACGTCCTGTCACATGACACTTGTCACGTGATCCAATGTTACCCATCGTAACACTTCTAGCAGATACGAACTCTTTTATCTAGTTTTGCTGTTAAAAGTAGTGGTGTAGTACTATAGGAATACAATTCCTGAATAAATCTCTTGAATAGGTTTTCATCAATCTATTTTCTAATTATTTCAAATTCTAAAAGCGAAAGTGATTTATTCTTGAAATATAGTAATTCTTTATCTAATATAAATTCGATTTTATAATCCCAAGCTCTTTGTAGAAATAAGACTTCAGTATTTCAAAGCAAAAAGACTGATAGCTTGTTTTATAGCTAGAAGAGTAATTTATTTTGTATTTCATTATCACTAAAATTCGGTTTTCCAATAAGAAACTTTGCAATATCGATTTCCATAATCTTATTTAAACAATCCTATTAATAACAATCTTAAACAAAGTTATATAAATATATTAATATTATTACTAAGGCTTCAATAACAATACCTTTTCTTTGAAAAATATATTTACAACTTTACTTATCAAAATCAAAATTGTATTCAAATACTTGGCTTAATTTATACTAGGCTTTTTTAGCTTAGTTTAGTTCTTTCTAAATTACCCTTATAACTCGAATACTATCCTATTTACAAAAAGATATAAAGCTTAAAATTTAGAATTAATAGATATTTTCTATATTTGGATTGAGGTTTGATAATTGTTTTAATAGGGGTATTATTAATAATAGTAATAGTTTTTTTATTAGATTTAGTTGTTTTCGTTTTTGACCAGTAATTTTACTAATAAATACTGGATATAAAATAGATTGATTTCGGATTATATAGGTTTATAAAATTGTATTACTATTATAAACTATAGTATAGTAATAATCTCTATTAGATATAAAAGATAATTCAATAAATATATTCTTAGAATCGATTGATTTATAACTATTATTAGTGTCTTTGTTATTGTTTTTTATAATTGATTTATAATAATTATTTACTTGATAAATATTTCAAAGGAATATTTTGATTAGTAGTAATGTATCCCAAACCTCTTTTGGGGATTTTCGTTTATAGATAGTAGTAATAATATTAGATTATTGAGATAATTGGATAATTAGGGTTTGATATCTATATATATTTTTTGAATAATATTATATTGTATAATATAGGGAGATAAATAATAATAATATATTTGCTTAATCTATATATAAATTGTAGTATTGTAGTTAGAGTAATCTAAAGATAATAAGAATATTAGAAAATAGTTTTGTAACAAAGAATATTTAGGTTTCTTGATGTAATTCTATTACTATAGGTATTGTAAAATATTTGGTGATAATATTGGTGATATTGCTATCAGCTAATTGGAGTTATTAATAGTATAATAAAGGTTTTGTATAAATATTATATTAGATAATAAAGAAATAATCAGTAAAAGCTTTACCGGAGTATTTATTATTAATTAAACTAGTTATATTAAAAGGGGAATTATATATTAGGAATATAATAGTTTGAATAAATAGAGATTTGCTATCTATAGAATTGAATTGTAATAGTTTATTGCTATCTACTATTTGTTTAATCTATTCCTCATCCCTATTTGATCTTTATTAGCAATTTATTATAAAGATAAAGCATTTCCCTAGAATTTATAAGCTTTAACTGAAAGAAGGGATATTGTAATACTTCAAAGAGCATTTGAAATACTCTCAGAAAATAATACCGATTTGTTTTCAATATAATCCTGGAATATATTAAACTAATAATATTGATAAAGGTTTTCTTGAAAGTTTTGTCTTGAATAATATAAATTATTGTAATTGCTTCGGTTTAAATAATTATTATTATAATTACTTCAATTAAGTTATTGTCCTCTAATATATCCTCTACTATAATATACTCCTCTCTGTAAACCCTATATTGCTTTTCGAATAGTTTTTTATATATCAATAATCTTCTTTGCTTTATATTCCTATATCGAATAACCTACTTTCTTATAATAATAGTAAAATCCAAGATAGTATTCTTCCTTACGATTTTATTCTCATTGTATTTTAATAGTATCTAGGTCCATTGGGTTACTAATAGATTGTAGAGGAATAGTTATTAGTATTATTGAATTAAGGCGAAGTTAGTTATATAGATTTCTTATTATTATATTAACAAAAGTAATATAATAATTGTTTTTTTTATAGTTTTGTTTTCAAATACTGAATTTTCTTACCCATCCTTTGATATCATTGAATATATATAGATTTGAGTTTGTTTAAACCAAAAGTTTCAGTTTATTAAAGACTTTTTGTTTTAATACTAGAACTATTTCTCTATTAAACTTATAGTATTGTTTTCCTAAATATTCTAGATTAATATAAAAGATAAAAAAAAGTATATATTTTTCCATCTTCAATTTATCGAATTATATAGCTGCTTCCCATTCCAAATCAATTGTTATATAAAGAGTATCGAATTTTTTGAGGAATACTTTAGTAATTTTATAAATTGAAATATCTACTAGGATTTTATTGATATCTTATAAATATTCTTAGTATATATATCCTTTAATAAAAGAGATTATATAAAGTATCTTTTTTCCTTCTATATCAAATACAATAAAATCAATCCTCCAATAAAATTGAAGACCTTATTTCTATATTAAATATTCATTCTATCAAGCTATCGCTACAATATTTTCTTCTTTGAAAGGTTCTAGATTGCAAAAGGTTTATCGAAAAGATTAAATATTATCTTATACAAATTGGTTTTATTAATTAAACTATATTCTTAAAATTGTATTTACTTTTTCTTGAAATCGGATTTGATTATTCAGGCTATCGAAAAGGATACGATTCTTTTATTTGTTTGGAGTATTGTTTTTTATTTCATAGAAAACACTTAAAGTATTATTTATAATGCTAAATAGATAGATAAAATAGCTATAATGTTCTAATACAATATTGATAAATATATGAAAATTAATATTGGTGAGTTTTAATAATTTGTTTATAAGATATTGTTATTTATTATAGATAGTACAAATGGATATACGAATCTAGTTATATATTGGTATTTGATCTATAGTAAATAAGTTTAGAGTATCTGCCATTTTTGAAAACAAAAACAAAAATAAAAACAAAAATAAAAACAAAAATAAAGATGAAGACAAAGATAAAGATAAAGATTATTTTTAGATCAGATTATTAAAAGGAAATAGCAATAGGGTCTTAGTAAGATAGAATATACTATCACAACATAAGAGTATACAATAGTAGGCATTTAGGTATAATATATAATATTCTACAAAGAAGGAAGAGAAAGGTTCTAAAATCGTATCGACTATATAACTAGTGATGACTAAGCCTCACACTAGTGTGAGGCTAGTATGAACCCGTGACACCAATTCTATTTGGATATACCCAAAAAGTTGAATTAGAAGGATTTATCAAAGAATCCGTCCACTCAGAAAAAAACAAAAACTCAATTCCCCAGTCGGGTATATTAAAAAATTAATCTCGATTCATAGTTGCAAATCGAGATCCTTTATAGAAAATTTACTTTTGTGGATTAGAAAATCTATTATATCTAGGAATCCTTTATATTTTAGATTAATGAATAGCAAATTTTTTAAAATCTTTATCGAAATTTCTTTTGTATTTAATATAATTATTCTGTTTGTTGGATTAATGAATAGTGGGGCTACAGGGTATAATTTTATTAATAGGAAACTTATCTTCAAACTCTACATTTCTATATGTTCCTTTCCCTATATTTATTATTTGTTTTTTACTAATAGAAAAACTTTCGATATTTTATCTTAATATATATTATTAGATATACAAATCAACAATTATAAAGAATTGGATTTATTTTATATAACTATCCTTTCGGATGTAAATCTTATAATCCTTGGCTTCCTATAGTTCTAGCGCTATAACCCTACCATTAATTGAGTAGTGATGATTTTCAAATTTATATTCGAATATTACTTTAGATATTGCTACCCTATCAATTCTATTGTAATTATTATTCCCGATTCTATATTGGCCCTAGTTAATATTATACTGAAACTAGATCGATGCTTACGTAATAGAAGACTAATATCGAGGTTCTGTTAAACCTTGATAATGGAAATTATTGATAAGAGCTTTAAGAATATTTTATTACTATTCTAAAATCCCTTAATCCTTTTCGAGCTTGTTAATTCAATTTCAATAGTAGTTGAAGAAATCGCTACAGAAAGTCTTGAAGCTATAATGTGTATATAATTGTCCAAACCCAATTACTATTACATTTTTTAAATCTTCAATATTATAAATATGTCACGGAAATCCCCGTATCACGTGTATCACACATTCACGTGTACTGGCGCAATACGATCTATATCCAGGATTATATATAATCAAATAGCAGTGTAGTATATCCACTTATTTCATTGATGGATTATATATTCTATTCCTCCGTCTATATAGCCTAGATATAGATTACTATTCCCTATTAGACAACTATATCGCTTATATCTATATATATATAAGGGGATAAATCACTATAATCAATTCCTAAACTAATCAATCTTATATATCTTTATATATACTTTTCTCCAGTCCTCAAAATAACCAATAACATAGCTATCCTCCGTGATAATTATAAGCCTGGTCTGCTCTTGAAACTATATACACATATATACATCTCTTTGAATTATTTAATACTTTATTTATCTTTATTCACAACTTTCTATCTATATTCAATTCTTCATTATATCGAAAAACAATTCTTTGGAAACTTCTATTCGCTTAGTCACCTATAGATAGTGGGTAAAGTGGTATCTATAGTTATAGTATCTTTGCATTTCAAAAGGAATCTAGAAAGATATAAAACCATTAGATGATACCTTAATTTCTCTTACTCCAAACTCGAATAGTAAAGATTCAATCCAAATAATCCCAGATACTGAAAAAGACTAGCTTACAAAGAAAGTACCTAAACTTATTATTTCAGAATTTATAGAAAAATATAATAAATATAATATTCAGAAATATATTATTAAATACAAAATATACAAAAAACAACTAGAATAGAATCAATAAGGAGATACAAAAATAGAAGCTTCTATTCTACCTACTTCTTATACTTTTCAAGATATATTAATTAAGTATTCTATATTTCAAGAAGAATACTACAATTTGTATAATAAGTATAACTTTATGAATAAAGTGTATTAGGATGTTTATAATTGAATAATTCAAATTGTAAATTCCTTTTATCTTTTTGAAATAATAATTGAAAATAAAACCTTAAAGGTATTTCTATTTAAAATGATTATTCGAATATTAAAAAAGAAATTTGTATTTATTAATACAATAGCAAAAACTGTTATAGCTTAAGAATACAGAAATGTATTCCAATAAGTTATTTTGGGGCGAACTAATTCGATGAAATGGGATAATGAATAGACCAAGGTTTATATTAATACAAAAGCCTATAATATTGAAGTCGATGATAACCTAGTATTAATTAATTTCTTAAATACAATAGGTGCTTATATACTACTCTCCACTTAGGCTAATATTGTTGGAAATCATATTGTATATGATTAATACTAAGCAGTATACTAATAACAAAATCCCTTTTTCTGACAAATATAATATCTATTCAGATCGAAATCAATAATCAATTTGGTATTCCTAATTATTCATTGAAATAATATAGGGATATTTTTGGTAATTTAATTTATCAAGATTTATTAGTATTAAAAGGTAAAGGTATTTTTTTTTATGAATTCTTTTTTATTATTATTATTTTCAAATAATAATCCTTTTTCAATTTCCGAAAAGGGGAAGCAAGGAAAGAAGAATAAAAAATAAAAAAATAAAGATCTATATGTATATTTATACAAACCAGAATTAGATTGGAAATAAAACAAAGCTGGTTTATTTCATTTTGTAAAGAGTTGCTGGTTGATAGAATTTGTATTTATAGGAAAAAGCGGTTCAAAGAAATCCCTTACTTTTTTAAAGAAAGAATGTAATGCTATTCGAGATTATATTAAGGATGAAAAATGGAATTCGATATAAAAAATTTGGGAAGAAAAGGGATAACTCAAATCTATTATTAATATTTCAAATCAAATTGATTTTGGAGTATTAATGATTGCTTATGTAATATAAGGTGGGTTTGAAAAAGATATTTATAATATATTATCAATTAAGTTTCAATTATATCCTTTTTTCCAAAGTATTATTTTTGATAGTAATAATATTATATACCTTATAAATAATATTTCTCTCCTTGATGGATAAAAATATATATCATCTCTAGTATTAGATTATATCGAATTCAATACAATAAGATTCCTGATTATTAGTAAAAATATTTGTATATTCAAAGGTATGATATATTAATTAAATGGTTACAAAAATGATGATTTTGTTTTATTAAACATTATATATATTCCTAGTTTTTATGTAAATATTATTTTAGAGGCAAAATTAAAGGAGGCAAATATATAGTTTTTAAACTTAAATTCAATATTGTGTATTGAATCTCTCTAGAAAAGTATAATAGTTGCTTAATATATTTGTAAAGATAATTTTTTGTTCCTAAAATATAAACTATTCTCCTTTTATTTTTTATTTCTTATGAATATTCTAATAAATCCTCAATCTTTATGTATCCTATAATTAATAGAAAACTCAAAAAGTTTTTTTGCTGTTTTTATAATCCTCTAAAATTTAGATTGGATATTATGGAACTATAGTATAAAAGATCTGGATATTTAGGAAAGGAAGCTTTTGAACATCTGGTTTCTATTGTAAAGAATATAAAAATAAAGGGAATTATTAGGATTGAATGTATAAATTATATTTGTATATATGTAAAGCAGGTAATCTACTGTTTATCTAGTAATCATTAATTATTGAGGTCTTTTTATAAAATTTAATAGGATCTTTTCGATTTTTCATATACTTATATAGGTATATTCTGGCTTCTATTAATTAAAGATATATTCAGTAATAAGATTTTTGTTTTTCTTTTATATTAGAAACATATTAAGAAGTTTGTAATATAATTCAGAACTTCCTTATTTAGGTATTATACAAATATAGACTTTCAATAATCTATATCAAATAAGACAATGATATATCTATTATAGAGATTATGGGGAATACTGTATTCGAAAATTGAATCAAACAAAAGGGAATTGAGCAGAAACTTTCACCTTCAAATATATATGAATCGAATAGAGGAATAGAACGAGCTGGTTAAAAAGTTATTATAAAATAAAATAAAATACAAATAGTCGTAGGACTTCCTAATTGTTTATAGATAGAAATTGTATAAATAGCTATCTATTTATATGATATAAGCCCAAGAAAAGCTTGCTTTTTCAAATCTCTAAATAAAATATTGAATACTTGGTTTTAGTATTATCTTAAGTTTATAGTTTAATCTATAATCGATTATTTAATTTGTAATATATAACCAAATTGGAGTAATATTTATTAATATAACTATTAAGCTTATTTATTGGATAAAGAAAGGGAGATAGGATTTAATAAGAGATTATATAAGACTAACCCGAAAATGTATATTGGATATTTTGTTGGGTATATGCCAAGATTATTGATTTTCTATATATAGATTTCAAAGCTTAAAAGGGTTATTATTATTTGAAATATTATCTTTAATGAAAAAAGGATTTATAAGATGGATTTATTAAATAATATTATTAATCTAAATATAAAACAAGAATTTAAAGAATATATTCGAAAGCTCGATATTTAGGAATTGATAAATATTGATAGAATAATTATTAAAGAAAAGAATAATAAGATTATTTCAAATTATATAATTATTATAATATATAATAAAACTATTATATACACTACAAATATATTTTTACACAAGTAAATCTTAGAGATACATCTAAAGGATAGATTAAATCTTATAAATCATTATTATAGTAGTATATCAAAGGATCTATAATCTGAAAAGGTTTTAGATTCAGAATCCAGTATTATAGTATAAAAACATTGTAATTATATATAGAATCAAGTATAGGAGTTTAATAGTTCTTCTCCAATAGTATAACCAATACTAATACAGAATCTAATTGATAAACTAGAAGATATAGATTATAAATCAACTAGTTGTACTACAAATGTTATCTATAGAGGATATAAAAGCAATTCAGAACCTTAGTAATAGTTTATCGATATATTAGATTCTTATTCAATTGAAGAGATAAAATCATTAAAGTAATTATCTTATTTAATATATATAATCAATCAATTTAAGGAAGATTAGTTTTTTTTGATTCTAGATCGAGAATCTAAATAATAAAGAGTTATAAAGATCGAAATACCAAAACTAATACTTAATCTATTAGAGTATCAATCTTTTTATAGATTACTTTTCTAGTATATATAATCAATACTGATTTTAGTAATCTTTATTAAATATATTTATCGATATAGTGATTGCAATTTTAATAATAGGAGGAGAATCCAGAATAGAAGATTTTCATAATACATTTTAGTTTAGCTATCCAAATATTGAGGAGGAGGATAACTCCTTTGTTATAGTATATAGTATAATCGCTTTCACTATATATATAAAGCATACTTTATTAATTACCTTATATAAAGATCAATTGGAGGTATTACCAAAATTATATCTCTTAGGATTGTTTAAACTATCTAAATACTATCACCAACTCAAGGATCACTTTTTAGGGTTATAGTTCAAGTGTGAATATGAAATTGAAATAAATAATCTGAAAGAATACAAAACATGGTATATAATAAATACAAAGGAAGTTCCAATAGCTCTTATTCCATTGTAATGGGTATTTATATATAAATATGATAAATAAGGATTCTTATCTAGGTATAAAATAAGATTAATAATCTAAAGCGATCTTCAAGCTAAGAATATTATCGAATTTATATATATTGTTATACTAGCAAAAAGATTATTCAGAATTATAATAGTATTGATAGCAAAATTCGATTTGGAGACTAAGCAATTCAATATTATAAATACTTTTGTTAATATTCAAAGGGATCTATTTAGTATATCTATAGTTTACTATTTATTGAATAGATTTAAGGAATCAAATAAGTATGTGGTATTTGATTAAATATTATATAGTCTCCAAGATTCCCCTACTATTTAATTCAAAGATTTTAACAAAATATTGAAAAATATAGATCTAAACCAATATAAGGAGGAACTCTGTCTATTCATAAACTCAGTTTAGATTGTCTTGGTATTATTCTTTGTAAATGATATTCAAGTTATATATTATAAGAAGGATATAATTATAACTAATAAAATCATTTCTGATATTAAGGTTATCTATGAACTTTGTGAATTAAATGATATAGAATGGTTTCTGGGTATCTATATTATATACAACTGGAAGATGGAGAGGCTATAGCTAATATACAATATCTATATTGAGAAGATTATAAAGAAATTTTAGTTTAATAATAGTAATATGTATATACCTTTATTTTTAATGACTTTCATAAAATATAATAATAAAGCAATTATAGATTATATTCGAAAGTATCAAGAGAAGATAGGGTTAGTATTGTATATTGTAATTACAATAAGAGTAAATATTATATTTGTAATATCTCAATTTAGTTATTTTCTAATTAATCCATCTCTAGATTATATAAAGGTAATTGATTATTGTATCCAATATCTTTGGAATATAAGGTATTACGGAATAGAATATAGCAAAGATCAAATTCTCCAATTTTTATCATTTTTAAATGTTTTATTTGTGGATAATTCTGAAATATATTACTTATTATAAAGTTATATTATTTTATTATTTGGAAATCTAATTATATGGAAAGTATTAAAACAAGATATAATAATAATATCAATTATTGAAATCGAATTACTAGGAGTCGAAAGAACTTTAAAAAAGATTCTAGTAATCCTATAATTTCTGAAAGAGATGAATCTTATAGTTAAATAATCAATTACGATTTTCTATAATAATTAATGAATGATTAGATTAGTAATCGGTGAAAATGAAAGTATTATTATAAAGCTCCAATATATTGATATTTAGAATATAAAGTTGAGATAGGAATATATAAAAGGGAGCTTTTATTTTATATATCTATTTACAACTGAAATAATAATAAACGGATTGATAAAAAACTTATTAAGATAAAAGTTCAATCATTTCAAAGTATTATTAAATCTTCAAGATGTATATTCAAGGATTACTAAAATCAAATAATATTAATTATTTTCTTTTGCAAGCTTTTAATACTTGTTTTCTTTTTTCAATCTCTATTTCAAACTATATAAACTTTAGCTCTTTTTGTTTAGTTTTGAGGTCAAAATCAGAATCCTTAATATTATTATTCGGGATATTTCAATTATCGATTTCGAAAGATATTTTCTTTTCTTTTTCCTTTGTGTTCTTTTTATTTTTCCTTTTTTTAGTTGGAGACTTTTTGGGTTTCGTTTTAGTTTTGATAATTGAAGATCTAGTTTGAATAAAAGATTTAAAGGTAATTATTTTTGGTATAGTTTTGGATTGTTTAATTATAGGTGAAGGAGAGGGAGAAGGTGAAAGTAAAGGAGAAAGAGCTTTTCTTTTTTTAATTGAAAAGAGAGTTGATAGGTATGATTGAGTAGTTTGTTTTGAATAAATAATAGAATGATATGTTAATAGTGGGGGAGAGTCGATATTAATAATATCAATGAATTCATTTTCCTTATTTTCTAAAACTAATATTATTGATATTGTAATGTAAGCGGTTTTCTTATTTAAAATCAATTTCTAGGTATTATTAGAATATAATAAAGAAAAGAAATCGAAGAAGATTTATTTGTTTAAGAATTATAATAAAATCAGGATTAGATAGCTTAAGTAATTGAAGTACTAAAGGTTATAAATATATAGGAAGTAGTGAATAATTATAAGAAGAATACTTTTAATAATGATTTGAATTAAAGAGAGGTATTCTTTTATAATACTTCCTATAGTCTTTGTATTGGTTAGATATAAGAGATTGGATATATTGATAATATAGATATTCGTTTTAGATATCTTGAGTATTTCTATTATTTGTGTTGTAAATACAATGTCCCATTTGCTTCTTGGGGGGTATAGGAGAATCGCTATCATCCCCGAATCCGGGGAAATCCTCCGGGGAAATCCTTCTTAAATATATTACTTTCAATAAAGAATAGAACCGAAAGAGATTTAAAACGGCTAATTGATAGAACCACTATACAATCATTTTCACTATCAGGGCTATACACCACTGATGATATTCTTTTATTAGATCCAGGAGCTCGAGGAGTATTCAAACAATTAGCAAAATCGATCTCTCGATATAAGCGAATAGATATATGCAAAAGAGATTTATTAATTTGGTGAATAGGATTATATAAACGCTACAATCTAAAAAGATTATTCATATAAAAATTAGATTGAAATTACAATAGATTATTAGATAAATTGATAGATAGATATATACCAAATAAAGGAAGATTAATACGATTAAAATATGGATCTATAATAGGAAAAGGTATTATAAAAAGTTTAAAGCTATAGATATTAGAATCTGAAATAATGGGAACTATTTAATTTTATTATCTCTATTCTCTTATAATCACTACTAAATTTTTATTATTATTCTGTATACTCCTTTTCTACTACGAAATTATTGTATATATAAATCCTCAAATCAATAATTATAATCGATGCATTTGATACGCTTTAATAGTAAGTATCAATTCTACATACTCTCTTTTCATATATAATACTACTATATATAATCACTTAATCGAGAATCAATATACAAACATACAACTATCCGTGTAAATATAATGAATTTTCATCATTTTTCATTTGTTTTTATATAAATTTGCTCTCTTTTGTTTGAAAAGATTTATTCAATAAATAAAATATTAGCTATTACCCAAATAATAGCCTGATCGCTCTATGCAAAGGTTGTTATCTAGGGATTTTTTATTTATTTATTATATAGATCAATAATTGAACCTCTTGATCTGGGGGGTATATTATGGAAATCCTTGTATCATATATATTAATATAATACAATCTATATCCAGAATTATATATAATCAAATAGCAATATAATATATCTATTTATTTTATTAGTGGATTATATATTCTATTCCTCTATCTATATAGTTTAGATATAGATTACTATTCCCTATTAAGCGATTATATTGTTTATATCTATATATATATAGAGGGATAGATTATTATAATCAATCCCTAAGCTAATCAATCTTATATATCTTTATATACACTTTTCTCCAGTCCTCAAAGTGACTAGTGACGTAGCTATCCTCCGTGATAAAATACTTACACCAGAATAATCCCAAACCAGCTGATCTTGAAACTAGATTTAATACAGATCATTACTGGCTTCAGATTATACAAAAGACTATTATGAAATAAAAACATTCTATCTTTATTGAATTTATTAATACTATTGAGCCTTTTAGGTAAGCTGATTGATATATTACAAAATATTCGATAAGAAATGAATGATATAAAATTCCTTATAGCTAATAGTTTTATTCAATTTTGTAAAGGTTAGGAAGTTTATATTATAAAAGTATTCTGGGAGGAATTGGATAGAGCTTGTAAGCTATATTAGATAATAATTAATAATCCTATCCAATTATATTATAGTATTATAGAAAATAATATCAAGAAGTTTATAGAAAAGATTGATTGATCTATACTTTTTATAATAAAGATTCAAAGTAAATTATTATCTTAGTTTTATAATTTGTTTATTGATTTTCTATCCTTTTTTGCAAACAAGCTTCTACTATAGTGTTTTTGGGATTACAAGATTGAACTTATACTAGACAAAGAACCCTTATATTAGAAAGATTACTTAATATCCCCAGCCGAGCTTTAAATTGTTTATAAATGACTTGACGATAATCTAAATAAAGAATTCATTTGTAAATCCCATTTCTAATTAGCTGCCCTATTTCTTTTCACTACAAAGCCTAGAAGGGGTATTCGAATTTATTAAAACTATTATAAACTAAATAATATTATTATTAAGAATCAATATCTTTTGCTATTGATTAAGGAAACCCTTAATGTTTTATACTATACTAAAATTTATATAAAACTAGATATTATTACTATATTCAATAAGTTATGAATTATAGAAGGCCACAAATGGAAAACTGTTTTTACAACTCGCTTCAGCCTATTCGAATCCCTAATAATACCTTTCAGCCTTTATAATACTTTTGTTTTATTTCAGAATTATATCAATTATATTCTTTTCGATCTTTTGGATAAGAATTGTATAATGTACCTAAACGATATTCTGATTTACTCCGAAAATACTACAAACCATTAGAAATAAGTTTACAAAATCGTTTAAAAACTTATTAACACCGGATTACAAATCGATATTGTGTTATAGGAGCTGCCTCTAGGGTCATATGGAAGTGGCTAGAGATCTCTCGAGGTGGTTTAGATTAGACTTCAAGTAGGAATTCAATAGAGTTAATAATTGATTATAATTCTTATAATTATAGTAATGAAACTAATAATTATTCTTGAATACAAAGCTTTATATTATAATGAAATCCTATTCCCTTATATAGATCTTCGTTCTTTTGGATCCTTGGGATCCTAGGCTCCAAAGGCTCCTACTCTCATCACATGACATTTATCACGTGACCCGTTGTTACCTGTCGTAACATATTGATAAATACAAATTCGAAACAAAGAGAACGAAATATCTTGATTTAATTATTATTCCAAATAATATCGAAATAGATCCCAATAAAATTAAAATTATTCTCGAATAGAAATTATTAATTAAACTTAAAAATCTTTAATACTTTATAAAGTTTATTAATTTCTATTAATATTTTATTTACATTTTTCTAAGATTATAAAACTATTGAATTATCTATTAAGAAAAGAGAATATATAGAATTAAACTAATAATTAGAAAAATGTCTTCAAAATATTGAAATAAGCTTCTGTTTTTATTCCAATTCTTATAATATTCAATTACTATTACTATATAGTTATTGAAATAAATATTTCGAATTAGATTACAAATAGTATTCTTTTATAATATAATAATAAGGACTGATTATACTCAATCATATACTTTTCCTTAAAATATAATATTATCGAATATTATTATAAGATTTACAACAAAGAATTATTAGTTATTATTAAATTATTAAAAAAATAGAGATCTAAATTATACAGAATACAAAAGCTATTCGAAATTATTATAGATTATAAAAATCTAGAATATTTTATATTAACAAAAATACTAAATCAAAAGCAAACTAAATGGGCTGAATTCCTATCTGATTTCAACTTTTGTATTATATATTAATCTAGTTATAAAATGGTTTATTCTGATGTATTAAATTAAAAAGTAAAAGATCGTTTTATATATACTAATCCTAATAATAATCGGATTAAAAATCGATTATAAATAGTTTTTCTAGAAAGAGTATTTGATACTACTATATTCAAAAACTTTATTCGATAAATAAATAACAATATCAATTTTATTATAACTTTTATAAGTATAATTATCCTTGATATTGAAAAATCGATTAATGATTTTATCAATAAAGTATATGAATTTTTCGAACTAATTACTATTATATACGAAATACTCTAAAATCCAATTGCCTGCTATTAATTATTATCAATCCGAAAGGATTTTCGAATTATTTTACAAAATTGTAAACTAATTAATAATAAAATCTTTTATTGCAATTACCTTTTTATTCTTTTTTTCATTGAGTTTTGTATACAAATTATATATCGAATATATTCCACCAAACCCATTAGATATTGTAGCCGAATTAAAACTATTGATCTAATCTTCCGTATCTATTAATAGCTCAATATATCAAAGGGAATCAAAACTTTTATATAAATTTATTAACTCTATTTTTAAATCAAAATCTTCTATTTCACTATATTCGGATTTTTAGAATCTTTACTAATACTATTTCGTTTTTAATCCAATATCTCTATTAACTATATTATATTATTACTAATCAACAAACACTATAGAAAAAAGTATTATTATATTATTATAATTATTT
Organism: Sclerotinia spermophila; assembly: GCA_038090695.1. NCBI lineage: Eukaryota > Fungi > Ascomycota > Leotiomycetes > Helotiales > Sclerotiniaceae > Sclerotinia > Sclerotinia spermophila. The sequence goes on along the minus strand of JBBMOJ010000692.1, from coordinate 249 downwards.
ACTATCTAACAAAGATACATCATTTTATACTAATTATAAAACTATTTGCAAAAGAGTTTATTAATAGATTTATTAAGAAAGTTTATTATCTATATAATACTCCCAATAATATTATCTCCAATAAAGATTCATAATTCGTTTTAGAACTCTAGAAACACTTATCTAAACACTTATCGATTGCCCTAAAACAATCCTTTGTTACGACAGACATCACCTGATACATTCGCGTGTCACGTGAGGGAGCCTTGG
>JBBMOJ010000691.1:0-15379 GCA_038090695.1 Sclerotinia spermophila | reverse complement strand
GAGAGATCTCTAGACACTTCCACGTGACCCTAGAGGCAGCTCCCGTAACAATATTATAATAGAGGTTATAAAGGAAAAATAGGAAATATTTCTAATAGAATTAATAAGAAGGAATCTTTTTATAGATTTTGTAATAAGAAAGGATATTAGTGAAATCAGTATTATATATATGAAAAGATTAAGAAAGTTTTAAAATCAAATAAGAATGATATTAAAGATAATGGTTTTGTTAGAGTAGTTGTAGTAGAAGAATATATTAGTTTTCTTTATTTTTATAGTGTAATATATATTGAAGCTCAAAATAATAAATAGATTTTTGATTTAGAGGCTTTTTATTATTTTATTAGTTCGATTGAAAACCTTATAAATCTTATATATTGGATTATACTATAAAAAATCAAAATAGTTAATAATAAATATATTCAAAGTATTGTATTTGGGATAGTAATTATTGGAAATCTTATATTGTGGAATATTTGATATATCAAGGAGTTTCGATATAATCAGTTTATTTTTATTGGATTATTAGTTGAAATAGGTTGAAAAGTTATCTTTAAAGGAGATTCAGTATTTTGTTGGAAAAATGATCAATTTGAAATAGTTGTAAAATATTGTAATAGTAATTATATTATTAGATAGTTTTTTATTTTATAGGTATATATAATTAATATAGATTTAAAGATTAAGGAGATTGATTTCAATAATAATAAAGTAGAGATAATATATTAATGTTTGGATTATTTCAATTACGATTAAATAGATAAGCTAAAGAAAGCTTATTGATCGAAAAGTATACGAGGTTTGTTTTATAGGAAGGATAAATAAGTATTTCAATAAATATATAGTTATTTATATTCCTATAAGATTATATTATTTTTATATAGATCTATTAGATTTATATGGATTAGATTTGTAAAAGATAAATCAGTAATAATAGTAGTACTCATTTTGATGAATTTGATTAATCAAATAAAAAAGGAGTTCAATTTCAAAGTTACTATTATTAAAATAGACAATAGAAAAGGCCAATTTGGAATAATATTCCAGATTATTTATTTATTTATTTATTTATAGTAATTAATGTCTAATATCTGACTTCCCTAGGGGTATTCTAGAAATATTTATAAATGGGCCTGCGAAGTACTAATACTTTAGCTGTTTATAGTAATATAATAATAATTAATTGGGTGTTTATTTGTTACGGGAGCTGCCTCTAGGGTCATATAGAAGTGGCTAGAGATCTCTCGAGATGGTTTAGACTAGACTTCAAATAGGAATTCAATAGAATTAATAACTGATTATAATTCTCATAACTATAATAATAAAACTAATGATTATTCTTAAGTATAAAGCTTTATATTATAATGAAATCCTATTCCTTTATATAGATCTTTATTCTCCTAGATCCTTAGGATCCTAAACTTCTAAAACTCCTAGCTTCTTGGATCCTAAGCTTCAAAGGCTTCTACTCTTATTATATAACACTTATTATATGACCCGTTGTTACCTGTCGTAATATTATTATTCCTAGTATTTCTTTGTTTGGTTTTATATATAGTGGTTTAATAGTTGTTTCGTTTTTATAATTATTATTTTAATTTATAGATTTGATTATTGTATATTATTTGGGTGTTGATAGGTGTAAAAAATAATTATGATTGATTGGAAGAGTGTTTATAGTATATATAATTGATTGGTGTGAGGTTTTGGTTGTTGTAATAAAGTGTTTTTCTTTGTAGTAAATGAGTAGAATATAAGAATTGTATATTTTATATGAAATTTGAGTAAATTTAAGAATAGAATTTAGATTTGGAGAGAAGTTTGATGAGGATATTTTGAAATTGCGAGATTTGTTTTATATATACGATTGTATTTCATTTGGTATGAATTTGGTTAGATGTGAGTGGTTAATTGATTTGTGTTTTATTGTTAATTGGGTATTGAAAGAAGTATTAAAGGGATTTGTTATTATTATAAGAGTAGATGTTGTGATTGTTTTCATAATTGAATTTTGTATAATAAGTTGAAAAGTTGTTATAATTGGTTTGTATTGTTAGGAGCTGGTACAAAATTCTATAGGGGAATTTAAAACTGAATGGTTTTAAGATATTATATATTGGTTTCTATATATAATATATTTCAAAAATTAAATCTTTTTTTGTAGTTTATTATATACTTTCTGAAAATTAGTATGTGTTTTTAAAAATTGAATGTATACTGTTTACTATAGATAGAATTGATAGGTAGGTATCTATTAGCTTTATTGTATTTCGATTAACTAGGTGATTAGTAACCTTATTGTTTTATATTTTAGTATATCCTGGGGATTATTTAATCCTGATATTATAGTGTTATATTGTTTGGTGGTATTTATAATAAGTCTATTGAAAAGACTTAGTAGTATTTTTTTATAGTCCCTAGATTATTGAGGTATTATTGATATATAACTATATTCGATTTTTGAAAGATTGCTTAATAATATATAGGAGTTATTCAAATCCCTATCAGACATTGATTACTTCTATATCGAAAATATATAATTGATTATATATCTACCCGAACCCACTATCAACCTACTGCTTATTATAATAAATTGTATATCCATATTCTATATAATGATTACACTTAATATACTATTCAGATCTATTTGAAAAGATTATATAATCTTTTAGTGGAAGCCGATCCTATTAGCCCTTAAAGGCTTTCGTAATATCGTTTTTGATCAGTTCATTTATTAGATCACTTTAATATTCAAAAGAGAAATACAGCTGTAGAAGCTTTAGGCGCTTAGTTGCCAGAAGTACCCATCCTATTCTTTATAATTTGATTATAGATCCTTTCGACATACCAATACCTCAGCCTCTTTTTTTAAGATTCGATTTCAATCGATCCATTAATAAATATTGAATATCTATTATTTGAAATCTAAAAGCAAATCTTAGTTTTGTTTATTCGATTACAACAATCCCAAATAGTAATCCCATTTCTTTAATAAATACAATCATTAGAATGGTTTTATAAATCAATAGTACTTCTCGAATTATAATATTAATGATTTTACTAATAAGATCAATATACTTATTGAATCGAATACCGATAGACGCTTGGCTTGTGTTGGGGAGATGCTTAAATAGTCTATCAAACCATACCTCGGAGCTAAAGAGGGCCACAGGGAGGACGCACGTAATAATCGCTTTTTGTAGATAGGCAGCGGACAGAAATAGATTATATTATAACTACTTTCTAGAATATCTTATAATACAAAATAGGTTCACTACATTTATAGATACTTTCCTAGTATATTATAATAAAGCCATTAGTATTAAACTCCTGTAGAATTTTTTGATTATATTAAATCATTTCTAATGTATTTATTTTCGGAAATTCCGGTTAGGATTAGAATTGTCACTTCACACCTCTACTTTTGTTTATTTTTTAAATCTATTTGATATTTTTTTTATATTCTCTACCCTATAATATTTTATTATAGATTGATATATATATCCATTCTTTTAAGCTATATAAATGGTATTGTTGTTATTGTTATTATATACTACACCCCACAACTAATAACTATTTTGTATTACCCTACCAAATCTCTTTTATATAATAGGGCTAACTATATTTTGTAAGCTTACTATATTAGATTTTTAATTAAATAATCTTTTTATAATATTTTCAATTTATTAATTAAAATATTATTTATAGAATCTATTTCCCTAATATATAGTTTGTAATCGAAAATAAAGAATTAAGAATGTATTGAAAGTATTTCTGTTTTTTTAAAAGGTAATACCTTTGTAAGTGGTTTATTCTTTAAATATACAGTATACTTAATAATGAGTTCCTATATCTTGAATTCAACTCTTGATTTATTTAATAGTGATCTTGAAATAATATTAATATCTTGAATCTTTTTTTCAATAACTCTATTTATAAAATATTTTCCTGAAAACAAGGATTCGAAGATTAACCCTTTCTTTCCAATTTCAATCTGGAATATTAGGGATACGATAACTCTCACCTGTATATAGTATATCCTACAAACCTTTGATCCTACTATCAGAGAACTAAATAAAATCGGCTAGAGCTAGATAGTGATTGTATACTAATCAGAGGCTGTATTAAAAGCAAAAGTATATACAAAAAGATATTCGGAATAAAAGATTATTAACAAAACGGAAATGAAAACCATTCAATAATGGAAAAAAGATAAGAGTGGGATTGATATAGAATTATATTTTTACAAATTTGTATAGAAAACAAAGTTAGAATATATTGTAGTAAATTATATATAAAACGGAATTAGTTTTCGAAATAGTAAATAATAAAGCTTTCAGAATATAATAGAGATCAATTAAAACTTATATAGGGAATAAGGCTGATATCCTTAACCTAATAAACAAAAATCGATAGAATACTTTTGGGGTACTAGTATATAAAGTTTTCACAATTTAATAATATATATAATCCATAGATATACCAAATCAGAAATTTATAAATAGTAAAGGGAGTAATAGGAAATATATAAAGATTAAGATAATATCTATTGAAACCGATAGAAATATATATAGAATGGGAGAAGGAATGTTTTTAGTATTTTATTTATAAATGTATAAAAACGGTATAGTGGTGGATAAGCTTTAGTATAAAAAGAATATTTTTAGTAAATCATATTTATATTATCACCCAATAAATATTACAACAATAAAAAACCTCCAATTTTATAATATATAATTATATTATATAAATCTATATATAGTAAACAACTTGATTTTAAAAAGTTTAAAGTATTTGAATATAAAGTATAGGCTAGGAATCCTTAATATCTAGAACAATTATTTAAGAAGTTTGAGTCGAGAGTATTTAAAGGAGAGTATATTATAATTGGAATAGATGGAAATAATATTTATTGTTTTTTTAATTTTTATATTAAGACTATTAATAGAATAGTAGATATTGATTTTGATAAATATAAATATTTGTTTAGAGAAAAAAGTATCCCAAAATAGTTTGGGATAGAAAGAAAAAGAAAAATCCTTTTATATAATAGATTTAAAATTATAAAACGAAGGGTGTAATTAATAGTATAGAATAATATATGAAATATATAAATCAATAAGTGAAAGGTTTAGATTATAAACGAGCGAGAAGAAGTTTAGATCTATTTTATAGTATAAGAGTTATTATTGTAATTATTTCGATAGTGATAATTATAGGTAATTGAATAGCTAGTATGAAAAGTGTAAGTATTTGTGGTTAGATTATAGAATATATAAGTAGTTATAGAAATTTCAAGAATTAGATTTACTTTGATAATTACTTTAGTTTGAGTTGAATTGAATCAGAGTTGTAAGAAATAGTTAGAGAGTACTTTTAGTGATTAGGTTGTTTAATAATACAAAGTATTGCTTATTGCTTTTATATATCCTAAAGGAATTTCAATTAATAGTTTTGAATTAATATTGAAAGAAATAATAGAACTTGAGAATATTATATAAAAGGATGTTTAAGTATGAATAGATGTAATTAGATGTGAATTATAAAGTTTTAAGAATAATAGTATTTTCGAAATTATAAATAGAGTTATATTTGTTGACAGAAAGCTATTAAGTAGTAGATATATTCTAAGGAATAAATTAGATTGTTTTAATAAGTTTGTTAAAAGAAAAATATGATTAGTTATTAAAGGGTATTTATAGAGATATAGAATAGACTTTTAACACATCTTTGTTGGTATAACAAAGTATTCAATATTATATATTTTGTTAGTAAAAGTTGTAATAAAAAATTTAGAGATTGATAATATAGATATTAATATTATATTTTTGAATAACGAGTTAATAAATATAGAAATCCTTATAAAAGTATTAAGATTCTTTAAAACAATCTTTTCTGAAATCAAATTCAAAGATAAACTATATTTTAAATTAAAAAAGTTTTTTTTATAGATTTAAATAAGTTTCATATATTTAGTAAATAGTTGTATAGAGATTCTTCAAAGAGATCAAATTCGAAGAATCAATAATAGATTTAAATCCTTTTATAGGAAAGAGAGTATATATTTTATTATATATAGATAATTTACTAATAATAGGAAACTATATTAGTATTGATTTTATGAAAAAGATAATAGGAAGTTAATGGAAATATAAGGATTTAGATGAAACTAGAATGTTTTTAGAATTCCAAATAGAGTAAAATCGATAAATTCAATTCCTCAAAATATACTAATCCAATTATATAAAAAAGATTCTATAAAGATTTAATATTAATATAATAGATACAAAAGATCTTCCTTTATTATTTGATATTATTATATGAGATATATATAAAGATGAATTCCTTTGTAATAATAATAAGATAGTATATATTCAAATTGTTGGTTATATTATTTATTTCTTCAATTATATTTGATTCGATATAGTATATTCTATAAGCTAGCTTGTTTGAATTATATAAGTATTAGGGGAAAATCATTTAGTATTTGAAAGTATTTGTTTCAATATTTTATTGGTATATATTCAATTGGTATAGTTTATTCAAATCAATTGAATATACTTTTATATGAATATTGGGGATATATAGAGATTCTATTTATGTTACGGAGGTTCCCGCACCGCAACATGGATTATAAAGATAAACGGTAGCATCATTACAAATCACGGGATGGACATCACGTGATCAGGAAACCGACTTGTCGAAATCGGCTTTACGGTAATCGACTTGTCGATTCATAAGGTACGAAGATCTATATAAGGGAATGAGTTTCATTATAATGTAGAGCTTCGTGCTCAAGAACAATCATTAGTTTTATACTATAGTTACGAGAATTGCAACCCGTTATCAACCTTATCGAATTCCTACTTGAAGTCTAGTCTAAACCACCTCGAGAGATCTCTAGACACTTCCACGTGACCCTAGAGGCAGCTCCCGTAACAATTTAGGGATTTGTAATAGATAGAAAGTTAATATAAGGAGTAGTTTTTATTAGATATAAAGGACTTGTAAATTGGTTATTAATAAAATAGAAATCGATTTTTTTATATATAATAGAAATAGAGATTATAGTAGTCAATGAAAAAGCTAAAGAGATTATATAAATAGAAAAGTTAGTTAAAGATTTTGGTGAATAATTGGATAATGAATTATTTATTCTAATTCTATATTGTGATAATGTAAGTGGAATTAATTGGATATAAGAGAATAAGTTTTATAGTAAAATTAAATATATCGATATTCGATGATACTATATTCAAAAGGATATAATAGAAGCTAAAAGGCTTTATATTATATAGATATTAGGAATTAAGCAAATAATTAATATATTTACGAAGCAATCAATCTATTCTGGTTTTATTATATATAGAAAAGGATTGGGGTTAGATTTAGAAGGCTAAATATTATATTGATTGTTGTTCATTATTTCATTTACTATAGGTAGGGGAATAAAGCTTAAAACTAGAGTACTTTTGTATTATAATATAATAGGAGATTGTAGGGTATTTAAATTCTATAGAAAATATAGACACTATAGGTAGTTTAGAAAGCTAGTGTTATTGTAGGAGTTAATAAGGTTCTTTATGATTTGTATATAGATTAGTTAAGATCTATATATTTAGATAGTAATATTCTTATTATAAAGGGAATATTGGAAATTATATGTATTATATATTACTTGGTAGTATGTGCCTTTAGCTTCCCTTTATAAATCTTTTCAATAGAGTATAAGTAGCAACTTTGTATTATAGTATAAAGTTGTTATATATTTTATTTATTTATTTATTTATATTGCTTAATGTCTGTGGTGGACCTCCCTAGGGGTATTCAGACGTGCTACGAAAATGGACTAATTTACAAAGTGAGAACTCCGACTAAATATAGCAATTTATTTTCAAGGCTAAAGGCTATTCACTCTTCTATAAATACAATTCAGTTCTGTTTGAAAAGGGATTACTTGTATATCAATATTTTTGGGTAGGCCTAGTTCTCTAATATATATAGAGAATAGAAAGCAGATTTCTTTTAGAGAAAGAGAAAACAATAGAATATAAACAGACAATTAAAGATTAATTATATTATTAATATTTGGGGATTGATAAATATATAAAAGACCCTAAAGGATTAGAAAGATATACAAATTGAAAAGTAAAAATTGTAATAAATAGAAAGCAGTCTTCCAACGATTTGGAGAATATACTAACATTTGTTCATTCAAAGTTAAAGCAAATCCAAAAATAGAATCCCAATCTATTGAAAAGTTGGATGAATAGGTCCAAACTCTTAACAAGCCTTCTAATATATATTATTATATTATTAATGAATTGAAGGTATAAAAGTGCTTAAGGCTAATCAGCTTTTATTCGGTTATTAATTATATATTCGAAAAAGTAGAATAGTATTTTTGGAGTATTATAAAAGTACTCCTACTTGTTTATTAAATAGTTGAATCTCTTATAATAAATTACGAAATTGCTATAACCAGTTTTTATTACTAATAGTTTATATAATACATTTTTAAAAAGTCCTAATTGTATAAATTTTTTTGTATTATAATTCGATTTCTATAGCTTATAGATTAAAGAGGTTTTAATATTAATGGATCACTATCAAAATACTTCCGATAAGTAATATCTTGTATAGAATTTAAAGTAGATCCCACTGACTATAGGTATTCGAATAATATCAATATCCATAAAGCCGAATACACTTTTATTAGTTAGACGGTTTACTACCTTATTACTAGTAATGTTAGTATATCCTGGAGCCCATTTAATCTTAATATTATAGGTTTTCATTACTTTATAGTATTTATGAAATACTTATTACAATAATACTACTGTATTACTATATATACACTATATAACCGATATATTATTGATAAATATTTATATTCGATTTGTAATGGGTTTATAACAGAATTTTATTAGATTTTCGAGATTACATTATATATCGATCACCTTTGTATCGAAGATATAGAAATCGGGTTGAATATATTTGAATCCGAAAACAATCTATATCTTATTCTAATAAATTGTATATCTATATCTTATATTTCGCTTATTCTTCTTGTTTTTCTCTGATCTATTAAAAAAGATAGTATAATTATTAGAAAGGAATTCATTTTATTATTTATTAAAAGCTTTAATAATATCTTCCTTTTTTAATCCTTTTATAGGGTTATTGTAGTATTCCAGTGAAAAATGTGATTGAAAGGTATAATTCGACTGCTATATAGTAAAAATAATTATCCTAAGCTATTGGATTTTAGTAATTAGTTCTTATATTATACCAGCCCCTTTGCCTCTTACACATATCAATAACTTTAGACACTCAGCTAACAAATGTTGTATATCAATTATCTAAAAGTGAAATACAAAGCGAAGTTTTGTTTATTTAAAAGTAATCTTATTCAACAATAGACTGGCCTTAGCTAAAAGGGCTACAATTGGTATTATCCAATAGATTCAGAGTCCTTTATGTATAGTTGAATTGATTGTTATATTAATATATTGGTAATAGCCTTTAATACTAATATTTATAGGGGTGCCGATTTGATTGAGTCCTGCTTTATATTGGTTACTATACTATACTTCTGTTTTATAAAGATCTACAAAAAGTATACAAATAGTAATAGCTTTTTGTAGGTAAGATACTAATAAGCTATATATTATTCATACTGTTGATCTAATATATAAAACTATTTTTATAGTTTTTACAAACCGAATCTTTATATATTAAAGGAAAGATAAATATTGATTAAAAAAGATACCGAGTTATTTTAAAATGGATTGGGTATTAGAGTTTGTAGCTATTGGAATTAGTAATATAATAAAGTTCTTGTAGATAATTAGTAATGGATTTGTAGTAATATATCGCCTAATTATATATAAAAGTTCGAATTTCTTTGGAATAAAGAAGATTTTATTTTTGTTGCCCTATTGAATAATCTATTATACCTTTCTTTAGAGGATTTTAATATTTGTTGATAAATCTTTGGATATATAATATATTACTATATTGTTGGTGTAGCTAAAGCAATATTTAATATTTTAATTGAAAAGTTAATAAGGTATAGTATATATAGGATTGGGGATAGAAAGAATCCTTATGGTGTTCTGCAAGCTATTAGAAATTCATTAATTATAATATCCTCAAACCTGATTCTAATCTTTCGGTTTGTAAAAAAAGAGTCAACTAGCTAGAAAAGTACTATTGGCTAGTTTTGCTTTATTATTCGGTTTATAAAATATTGTTTAAATATTGTATTATAAGTTTCTTGAATATTTATAATAATAAATATTATTATATTTTCTATTGCAAAAATAAGTTTTGTATTATAAGTAAATACCACTACAAGATTAATATCTATCTGCTTGGGTAATGTTTTATAGTATGGTGGGTTGATTATATTAAATCTTATGGCTATCTGTCACGCGACGTATGTCGATCGTCGTCCGATTAGACTAGTATAATACTAAGCTCGAGCTGATTGTATATAATAGTTGTATATATACTTTCTTTAAATTTATAGCTTTTAATTCTAAGATTGATTTTTAAAATATATTAGGTTCTTTATATTATTAAAAACTTTTTTAAATAAGAAATAGAATAATATATATATACTTATATATATCATATACTCTATATACTCCTAGCTTAACTTATTATCTGCTTTCTTATATATTTATAAATCTTTGATTAGATTCTTTAATATTGTTTTTAATTTCTTATTCTTTACATTTTTAGCTATAGATTTAGATTCAATAAATTTTATAATTGGAAAGCTTTACAATGAAGTAATTTGTTAATGGGATGAAATTGTTTTACTATACTTTCTGATTCTTGAATATCACTTTCCAGTTTCGACTTTACATCCGAAACCCTTTCTCTCTAATCCAGAAAAGTTTAATAATAGTTTCCAAAAGTTTGATATATAATTACCCTCAATTAAAGCAAAATTACAAATAGATCGTATAGTGATCAATAACTCTACAATTCAATTCTACTATATATACCTAAATCTTGAATCCCAGATACAAATTATAATTCTATTTCAGTTTTCTTCTTTCAATTAGGACATTTCTCTCGACTATACTACAATCTTAGATCAACTTATATATATCTATAACAACCCAAATAAAGTTTAGAAAACCAAAGACAAACTATATACTCTTAAATAAAGAATTAATTCTCTATATATTTATATTATAAAATTCGAATACACTCTTTACAAAACACATAAACAAATCTAACCCGATTCAAATAAGATCTCGACTTTTCACAATAGACTTAATATTACATTTAGAAATCGTTTTATTCAATAGTTTATTCTTTTCTATTTGTATTTCGATTTTGTTTAAGTAATACAATAGTTAACTATATATATAGCGAATAGATTTAACAATCTGTTCTACTTTAATACTCTACAAATATTATAGAATCTATTCTACTTTTGGAATCCAAATCCAATGGATATTAACAATCTCAATATTATTAGCTCTTTTAATACCTTTAATAGTTTATCTATTAAGAAAGGCTTTACCCTTATACATTCACATCTATACGCACTCAAATTCACTCTTATCGAAAGAATATATCTTCGAAAAGAAAATAGATATATACAATATAGAAATACTTTTCATTAGATATATACCTACCATTTTAATCTACATCAAGGAATTCGAGAATAACAAAACTCCGTTCTTTCTAGATTGAAAGAAACCTATAACTCAAAAGAGAATAGAGATTTAAATAAGATAATTAATAATTGATACTTTGAAAAACAATTAAAGGAAATAGAATCAGTAATAGAGGCTTAGGAACTAATAAGGATGAACAATATATATTAGGAATTTCTTAATAAATAGTAATTATTTTCAATTTATATCTTTCTTTATAAAGCGAGTTCGAAGCGAACTTTATAAAAGGGGAGGGTAGTATTATGTAATATATATTGATCGTTATTTGATCGGGTTAATACAATACTAAGCTCAAGCCGATTGTATATAATAGTTGTATATATATTCTCTTTAGATCTGTAGCTTTTAATTCTAAGATTGATCTCTGGAGTGCATCGGGTTCTTTACACTATCTATGAAATTTGATTAGTAATATATCTTTTAAAGCCTTTATTAATATATAATATGAAAGTGATCGGTTGCTATAATCTTAGGGATAATCTATCTTTCTTATTTACTTTAAGCAATATAATAACTTCGGCTAATTTCTATCTTATAGGGTAATAACTGAATACTAAATAGGATATAAAGATCTCATAAATCATTCCTTTTATATTTCTCTAATAGGTTTCTAGAAGGTATATTATAGTCCAATTGATATTAGGAGATATATATTTAACCCCAATAATATGTTTTTCTATTTCTTTTATAATAATTGTTTTTTTCTATAGAAGAATAATAGGGCTTTTATATTGAACTAATAGGTTGATTAATAGATCGTTATTGGTTTTAAATTAGTTAAGAATAGTTAAGAAAAGGGCCTCTACTTTTACTTTTATTTCAATAATAATATATCCATCAATTAACAAAAGGAGAGCTTTAAATAAACTCTTAAAAATAAATTTATATTAACCTATTATTTTATATAGCTCCTTATTATTTACAATATTATCAAACCTTATTATTCAATAAGCTTATAGTTTTTTAGATCATTTATTATAAATTCTGATATACATTCATTATAAACTCGAAATTGTTATTCCATTAGGCTTCGCGATATGTTAAATATATCTCCTTATATTTATTAGTTTATTAAGGTAAGGTTTTTATTAAACCCCGATCAGGGCTCCCGATAGTATAAATAGAATCATCAGAGATCTCCGCTAGTTTGCCTATATATTGCTTAATATCCGTTATTATCTGAATCTCAATAATCCCTAAATAAACCAAATGATTCGTTATTAATCTATTTAATCTAAATAGATCCAGCTCCTTTATTCAATAATAAAATTGATTTAGAATTGTAATACCTCTGATTTCCAAAGTAGTAATCTATATAGTATAATCGGACCTATAATAGAGTTTATTATAGCTCTTTGTATATACAAAAGGGATATTGGAAAAGGTTAAATTGAGGATATACCCCCGGGCATATATTAATACCCTAGAAGTATTTATAAAATATATTCCTTAGGTATTCAACCAGCCAGTTAAAGCCGCACCTTAGTTTGCTAACGAGATACTAAACTCCTATCACTCATTCTTAATATTGAAATCCCCTTCTATAATTGTTCAAGTATTCAGCTTAAATTGTACTATATAGTCTATTACTATCGGATCAAGGGGAACTTAATAGATATTCAAAATCAAATAACTATTTATTCTAATTCATAATAAATCTCTATTCTCTAAACTTTCCATTTGTTGAATAACAAAATCAGCCTTTTTGCGAATATATATAATTATTTGTAAGCCTGATTCCCCTTCACTAGAAACCCATCGTTCTGTTTAGCAGTCCACTAGTTGATATCTATCATATACTATATAACTTTAAATTATATTATTCAAATATAATCGGGATTTCTATATACAGATCACATCTATTAAAGCCTCGAAAGCTAATTGGAACAGAATAATATAATTCAAATAGCCCCTACCAACATTGGCCCATACAACTATAAACCCCCTATCCCTAAATGAATATACATCAATTGTACTACTCATTAAAAAAAAGTAGATATAAAATTGCTTGATCCAAACGATTCATAGTCTACTATCTCTATATCTATAAATCCAAAAACCTTGTCGGCTAGGGTTAGCTTATCAAGATTCTTTTAGAAGACGATACACTACAATCTCACTATTGAAACAATTATAGAATTAGATTAATCTGAATTCTAACTATATTAGTACTTTCTATTATTTGTATTATTTACATTCTCATAAACAATAATCCTAGTTTCTGGAATAAAAACTGTGGGTATAATCATTTACAAAAAGAAAGCAAATATTAATAATTGATAATTGCTTATTAATACTAGCTAGTGTAGATTCTAATATATTCTAAAACCTATTATTCTAATAGTTTTTTTTTCCTATTAGATTAGAACAACAACCCTTTTGTTGTACATTTTGGGAGCAGTGGGGCAATTAAGATATTCTGATTTAAAAAGGCTTAAACAATTAGTATATTATACAGCATTGATATATTACTAATATATACGTTTCTCTATATATTCATCGATTTTCTTATTACAAATAGAGCAGTGTACCTCCTTATAGCAAATATAAAGATTGTAATACCCTTAGTAACCATTATTATATAATTACAATCCCCTTAGTTTATCCAAAAGTATTAAAAACAAACTATCATCGAAAAGTCTAAATCACAAAATAGGAATTCTGAATCCAATAATCCATATTGCTTTATATATAATTAGATTGATATTATAGCAAAATAACCAATATACCATCAACTCCTCACTAGTTTATACAACAATTTCTTCTTTAATAAATTCCTTAAAAAAAGAAACAAAAGCATCTTCAATCCAATAGAAATTATAGAATACCATAAGCATTATATACATATACTAAATTTCGAAGGAATAGATCCCAAACTCTTCTACTGCCTTTTTAATCCAATCAGCATTTTCAGATTTCAATAGATCGATTCGAATAGTAGCCATATTATATTATAACAATTACCTAATATTATTCTTTTATAGATAGAAGACTTTTCCAAAAGTCAATTCTAATATTATACTTTTTATCTTCAATCAAAAAAAGAAGAAGCTAGTTTTCCTACAGCGGGTTTCCTTGCTTACTATAATTAAAATCATTCTATCAATACATTCCTAATTCTTTTTATTTCTCCTCGCCTCTAAGCAGATTATATTCGATCCCCCAAAGAAGAGAATACAAATAATACCAAGTTAATTAATAAATTTGAATACCTAAAACACTAAAAGTATTTTCATTGTTTTTAAATAAAACATCTTTGAAATATTTGATATCATTAATAGTATATTACTACATCAATTATTATATATCAATCCCAAAAATACAATCAATATAATATTTTTGATTTTTAAAATATATTAATATTGATATCGATTTCCTTTATTATTATTTACAAATCAATTTATAAAGATTATAAAAGCTTCATCCATCTATTATATATATCCTTCAATCTTATTAATTCTTTTAAATTATACTTTAATTATAATAAATATAAAGTCTATTGTTAATTCCATAAATAATTAAAGAATAATTGAAATCTTCAAAGCAATTAGAATAATATAATCCAAAAAGCTTTTAATATCATATACATACATCGATAATAATATAATAATATGGAAGCTCCTAAAATGTTACGGGAGCTGCCTCTAGGGTCACGTGGAAGTGTCTAGAGATCTCTC
>JBBMOJ010000690.1:0-15415 GCA_038090695.1 Sclerotinia spermophila | reverse complement strand
TATTTAGGCTATATAGATAGAGGAATAGAATATATAATCCACTAATGAAATAAGTGGATATACTATATTGCTATTTGATTATATATAGTTTTGAATATGGATTATATTGTGTTAGTGTATATAAATATATGATATATATGATATAGGGATTTCTATAATACACTCTCCAAATCAAAAAGTTTAATTGTTGATTTGTATAACGAATAAAAGAAAAATCCTTAGGTAATAATTTTTGTATGTAGTGATTAGGCTATTGTTTGGGTGATGGTTGATGTTTTATTTGCTGAGTAGGTTTTTTTGAAGAAAAGAGAGTGAAATTGTATAAAAATAAATGAAAAATAATAAAAAATTGTTTTGTTTGTATAGATAGTTATATTTTTATATATTGATTTTTGATTAAGTAATTATATATAATAATATTTTGTATAAAAAGAGAGTATATAGGATTGATACTTATTATTAAAATATATTAAATATATCAATTATAATTATTGATTTGAGGATTTGTTATATGATGATTTTGTGGTAAAAGAGGAGTATATAGAGTAATGAAAAATTTTCAATAGTAATTATAGGAGAATAGAGATAATAAGGTTGAATAGTTTTTATTATTTTAGATTCTAGCATTTATAGCTTTAAACTTTTTATAATGTCTTTTTCTGTTATAGATCTATATTTTGATTATATTATTCTTTCTCTATTTGGTGTGTATCTATCTATTAATTTATTTAATAATCTATGATAATTTCAGTTTAATTTTTCTGTATAAGTGATCTTCTTAGATTGCGGCGTTTATATGATCCTGCTTATCAAATTAGCAAATCCCCTTTGTATATACTTATTCACTTATATTAAGAGATTGATCTTACTAATTGTTTAAATGTTCCTCAAGCTTCTGGATCTAATAAAAGAATATTATTAGCGGTGTATGTTCTAATAATGAGAATAATTATATAGTGGTTCCATTAATTGATTATTCTAAATCTCTTTTGGTCCTATCCTTTATTGAAAATAATATATTTAAGAATGATTTCCTTGGATTCGGAGATAATAGCGATTCCCCTATACCCCCTAAAAAACAAATGGGATATTGTATTCGTAATATAAATGATAGAAATACTCGAAATACCCAAAATGAATATTTATATTATTGATATATCCAATATCTTATATCTAGCTAATATAAAGATTATAGGAAATATTATAAAAGAATACCTTCCTTTAATTCAAATTATTATTAGAAATATTCTTCTTATAATTGTTTATTGCTTCTTATATATTTGTAATCTTTAGTACTTCGATTGTTTAAGCTATCTGATCCTAATTTTATTATAATTTCTAAACAAGTAAGTTTTCTTCAATTTCTTTTCTCTATTATATTCTAATAATACTTAGAAATTAGTTCTAAATAAAAAGATTACTTATATTACAATATCGGTGATACTAATCTTAGAGAATAAGAAGAGTAAATTCATTGATATTATTAATATCGATTCTCCTTTATTATTAATATATCGTTCTACTATTCGTCCAGAGCGAACTATTCGATTATATTTATTAACTCCTTTTCCGATTAAAAAGAGAAAAGCTCTTTCTCCATCACTATCGCCTTTTCTTTCTCCTTTGCCTATAGCAAAACAATTTAAGGCTGTATCGAAAATAGTTTTTTTTAGGTTTTCTATTCAGATTAAATCTTTGGCTACTAAGACTAAAACGAAATCTAAAAAGTTTTAACTAAGGGAGGAAAAAATAAAAAGAATATAAAGGAAAAAGGGAAAAAAAATATCTTTTAAGATTAATAATTGGAATACTCTAAATAATAATATTGAGGATTCTAGTTTTAATCTTAAAACTAAATAGAAAGAGTTAAAGTTTATATAGTTTGAAGTATATATAAAACCATAATAGATTTATATAGATTTAGTAACATCTTCGATAGATTATTAGAAAAAGATATTGAAACCGAAAATCTATATTACAAAATCAATTATTTTTAGAAGCCTCCCTACCGCTATATCACTGTTGATGTGTGTATATGACATCGAAAGCCTTTTGGATCGTGTTACTCTGATTGCTTCGAGGGCTTCAATCACTTCTTAATTATTTGAGGAATCGGTAATAGGCTTTATGTTTATTGTAATCAAAGTATGATTTGAAAGAATTGATAAGATTGAAAGAGATATATGATAGATAGATAAAGCTTTCGCGATTTTTGTAAACCAATTTGTAAACAATAATAAAGGGAATTGATATTAATATTAATATATTTTAGAGATCAAAAACGTTATATTAATTGTTCTTCTAGGATTAGCATATAATGATTAATATAGTAATATACTACTAGTGATATTAAGCGTTCCAAAAATGTCCTATTTAAAAGTAATGAAAAAACCTTCAGTACTTTAGGCATTTAAACTTACTAACCAATTTAATACTATTTACATTCTCCACTTTAGGGGATTGAATATAACCTACTCAAAAATAAAAAGAAACAAAAAGCATTAGGAATATATTAATAGAACAATTCTAATTATAACAAATAAGGAAATCTGCTATAGGGAAACTAGCTCTATCCTTTTTCGATTGAAAATAAAAAATGTAATATTAGGATTGATCTTTAGAAAAGTCTTCTATTTATAAAAGAATAATACTAAATGGTTATTACAATATAATACAGCCACTATTTGTATCAATCTATTGAAATCCGAAAATACTAATCGGATTAGAAAGGCAATAGGAGGATTTGGGATCCACTCTTTCGAAATCTAGTATATATATATAATACTTATAGTACCCTATGATTTTTATCAAATCAAAAACGCTTTTATTTCTCTTTCTAAGGAATTTATTAAAGAAGAAATTATTATACAAATTAGCAAGGAGCTAATAATATACTAGTCATCTTACTATAATAATTTAATTATTTGTAGAGCAATATGGATTATTGAATTCAGAATTTCTATTTTGCAATTCAGGTTTTTCAATAATAGTTTGTTTTCAATACTTTTGGATAAATCAAAGGGATTACAATTATATAATAATAAATACTAAGAGTACTACTGTTGGACAGACTCGGAAGGTGTAGTTGTAAGTGTAGGTGTATATTGTGTCTATATTATCTGTCTGCCCCTTTTGAAAGGGGCCTTGCTACCTATATATATATATCTGTCACCATCCCATTCTTGTACGTAGTACAAGAGTGGGGTGAAACGTGATCGAAGATCACGTTGGGTCACGTGTTCCAACAACTACAACCCCTATACTTACTATAAGGAAATACACTATTCTATTTGTAATAAGAAGATCAATGAATATATAAAGGAATTTATATATTAGTAATATATTAGTATTATATAATATACTAATTGTTTAAGCTTTTTTAAATCAGAATATCTCAATTACCCCGCCACCCTTAAAGTATACAATAAAAAGATTATTATTTTGACTCAATAAAAAAGAAAAACTATTAAAGTAATAGGTTTCAAAGTATATCAGGATCTATATTAGCTAGTATTAATAAGCAACCATCAATTTTTAATATCCACCTCCTCCCTACAAATGATTGTACTTATAGTCCCTATTCTAGAAACTAGGATTACTATTTATAAGAATATAGTTAGTACAAATGATAGAAAATACTAATATAATTAGAACTCAAACTAGTCTAGCTCTATAACTGCTTTATTAAAGAGATTATAATATATTGCCTGCCAAAAGAATCTCAACGAGTTAGTTTTAGCCAACAAGGTTTTTGGATTTACAAATATAGAGATAGCAGATTATAAATTGTTTAAATCAAATAACCCTATACCTACCTCCTCCCTATAAATAATACAACCAATATATATCCACCTAAGGATAGGGGACTTATAATTATATAAACTAATATTGATAAAAGCTATTCGAATTATATCACTTTACTCTAACTAACCATTAAAGCCTTAGTAGATATGATTTGTATATAGGAACCCTGATTATATTTGAATAATATAATCCAAAACTATATAGTATATAATAGATATCAATTAATTAATCACTAAACGAAATAACAGGCTATTAAAGAAAGGGAGTTAGGCCTATAAATAATTATATATATCCAAAATAAGGCTAATCTTATTATTTAGTAAATAGATAATCTAGAAAATAGAGATCTATTATAGATTAGAATAAATAGTTATTCGATTTTGAATATTTATTGAATCCTCCTCAATCTAATAATAATAGATTATATAATACAATTTAAACCGAATACTCAAACAATTATAGATAAGGATTTCAATATTAAAAACGAATTATAAAAGCCTAGTATTTCATTAGCAAACCAAGGAGCAGCCCTAGCTAACTAATCGAATACCTAGAGAATACATTTTATAAATATTTTCAAAGTATTAATATATACCCAGAAGTATATCCTCAATTTTTATTTTTTCTAATATTCATTTTATATATATAAAGATTTATAATAAACTTCATTATAAATCCAATTATATTACTCAAATTACTACTTTAGGAATTAGAGGTACTATAGTTTTAGATTAATTTCATTATTAAATAAAGGAATCGAACCTACTTAAACTAGATAGATTAATAACAAATCGATTGGCTTATTTAAGAACTATTAAGATCCAAACAATAGCAGATATTGAATAATATATAAACAAACTAACGAAAGCCTTTGATAACTCTATTTACACTATCGAAAACTTTAATTAAGATTTAATAAAATCCTCACCCTAATAAACTAATGAATACAAAGAAGTATACTTAATATATTACAAAGCCTAATAGAATAGTAACCTCGAGCTTATATAAACATATATCAGAATTTATAACAAATAATTCGAAAAGCCAAGTAAGCTTATTAGATAATAAGGCTTAATAATATTATAAACAATAAAAAGCTATATAAAATAATAAACTAATATAAACTTACTCCTAAAAGTTTATTTAAAGCTCCTCTTCTATTAATCAATAAGTATACTGTTATTGAAATAAAGATAAAAATAGTGTAAAAGAGTAGAAGGTGGTATAGGTCACATAAAGAATCCTTCGCATAATACCATAGGTGAAGCCTTAAATGCAATACACAAAGAGCAGACGGGACTACGAAACACACAACAACAGCGAGATGAGGGAAGGGGAGGAGGCAATATGTGCACTCACGTAACAAACGTAGGGAGTCAAAACAGGTGGTAGGAACTTCGATTATCATTTCTAAACTATCTGAAGATGGACTATAAATACTGGCTACAGGAGGTCACCTGATAGTTGGGTCATGTGATCTGTCACGTGATCTTCCCACAATAGAAGCCCTCTTTTTGGTTATCCTCAATTAGTTTAAGGCTGATAATAATCTATCAACTAACCCATTAGTTTAATATAAAAGCCTTACTACTTTTCTATAAAAAAGAATAATTATTATAGAAGAAATAGAAAAGTATATTATTAGGGCTAAGTATATATCTTCTAATATTGATTAGATTATAATATACTTTTTAAAATCCCATTAAAGAAATATAAAAGGAGTAATTTATAAGATCTTTATATTTTGTTTAGTATTCAGCTATTATTCTGTAAAATGGAAATTAGCTGAAATTGTTATATTATTTAAAGTAAATAAGAAAAATAGATTATCCCTAAGATTATAGTAGTTAATCGCCCTTATAT
Source organism: Sclerotinia spermophila (assembly GCA_038090695.1). NCBI lineage: Eukaryota > Fungi > Ascomycota > Leotiomycetes > Helotiales > Sclerotiniaceae > Sclerotinia > Sclerotinia spermophila. Next base: position 9,748 of record JBBMOJ010000690.1, on the reverse strand, counting down.
CATATATCGATAAAAGCCTTAAAAGATATATTACTAATTAAATCTTATAAATAATTATAAGATTTAATATAGTCAATCTATAGTATTACAGAGTGTTATTCAAACAGATAAATACTAATCTCATAGTAGTATTTACCTATAATATAGAACTTGTTCTTGTAATAGAGAATATAATAATATTTGTTATTATAGATGTTTAGAGAGCTTATAATATAATACTCAAACGATATCTTATAAGCCGAATAATAAAATAGAGCTAGCTGATAGTATTCCTCCAACTAATCGACTCTTTTTTCATAAATCGAAAGGTTAGAATCAAGTTCGAAAATATTACAATTAATAGGTTCCTAATAGCTTATAGAACACTACAGGGATCCCTTCTATCCCCAATCCTATATATACTATATCTCATTAAACTTCTCAATTAAGATATTAAGTATTACTTTAGCTACACTAACAATATAATAATATATTATATATCCAAAAATCTATCAACAAATACTAAAATCTTTCAAAAAAAAATATAGTAGATTATTTAGTGGGGCAATAAAAATAAGATCTTCTTTACTCTAAAGAAGTTTGAACTTTTATATATAACTAGACAGGATAATATCTCAAACCTACTATTAATTATCCATAGGGACTTTATTATATTACCAATTCCAATAACTACAAACTCCAACATCCAATCCACTTTAAAGTGACTCAGTATCTTTTTTAATCAATATTTATTTTTCCTTCAATATATAAAGATTCGGTTTATTAAAGCTATAAAAGTAGCCTTATATATTAGGTCGATAATATGGACAATATATGGCCCACTAATATCCTACCTACGAAAAGCTATTACCATCTATATTCTCCTTATATCTCTTTATAGAATAGAAGTATAATATAATAGTCAATATAAAGTGGGACTCAATTGGATCAGTCTTTTTATAAATATTAATATTAAAGGCCATTACTAATATATTAATACAATAATCAATTCGATTATATATAGAGTACTTCTAATTTACCAAATAATACTAATTACAACCCTTTTAATTGAGACTAGCCTATTATTAAGCAAAATTGTATTTAAATAGGTGAAACTTTACTTTGTATTTTATTTTCAAATAATTGATATATAACATTTGTTAATTGAATACTTAAAGCTATCGATATATATAAGAGGTAAAGGGGCTAATATAATACAAAAACCAATTATTAAAATCCAACAACTTGGAATAATTATTTCTATTATATAACAGCCAAAACTACTCTAACCATATTTCTTTCTAGGATACTATAATAACCCTATAAAAGGATTAAAAAAGGAAGATATTATTAAGGCTTTCAATAAGTAATGAAATAACCTTCCTTTTAATAATTATATATATATTTTTTGATAAATTAGAAAAGAACAAAAAGAATAGATAAAGTATAAAATATAGATATATATTCTATTAAAATAAGATATAGATTGCCTCCAGATTCAAATATATTCAATCCGATTTTTATATCTTCAATATAAAAGCGATTAATATATAATATAATCTCGAAAATCTAATAAAGTTCTATTATAAACCTATTACAAACTGAATATAGATATATATTGATAGTATATTGGTTATATAGTATATATGCAATAGTGTAATAGTATTGTTGTAATAAGTATTTTATGAATACTATAAAGTAATGAAAACCTATAATATCAAGATTAAATAGGCCCTAGGATATACTGGTATCACTGACAATAAGGTGGTAGATTGCCTAGCCAACAAAAACGTATTCGGCTATATAGATATTGATATTATATAAGTATTTATAATCAATAGGATCTGTTTTGAGTTTTGTATAAAATGTTATTTATCGGAAGCGTCTTAATAGCGATCCGCTAGTACTAAAGCCTCTTTAACTTATAAGCCGTGGGAGTCGAATTATAATATAAAAGAGTCTATATAATTAGAACTCCTTAGAAATATATTGTATAAACTATTAATAATGAAAACCAGCTATAGCGATTTCGCAATCTATCACAAAAGGTTCAATTATCTAATAAATAAGCAGGAGTATTCCTATAGTGCTCCAAAAGTACTACTCTATTTCTTCAAATATATAATCAACAATCGAATAAAAACTAATTAACTTTAAACATTTCTATACTTTCAATCTACTAATAATATAATAATATATATTAAAAAGTTTATTAAAAACCCAGGCTTATTCACCCAACTTTTCAATAGATCGGAATTCTATTCCTGGATCTACCTAACTTTGAATAAACAAATACTAATATATTCTTCGAATCGCTAGAAGACTATTTCCTATCTACCACAACTTTTACTTTTCAATCTGTATACTCTTCTAACCTTTCAAAGTCTTTTATATACTTATCAACCCTCGAGCACTAATAATACAATTGATCTTTAACTATTTACTTATATTCTATTGCTTTTCTTTTCTTTAAAAGAAAACTATTTTTATCCCCCTATATATATTAGAAAACCAAGCCTACCCGAATATACCAATATATAAACAATCCCCTCCAAAACAAAGTCGGATCATATCTATAAAAGAACGAACAGCCCCTAGCCTTGAAGATAAATTGCTATACTTGATCAGAGTTCTCATTTTATAAATTAGTCTATTTTCGTAGTACATCTGAATACCCCTAGGGAGGTCCACCATAGACGTTAAGTAATATAAATAAATAAATAAATAAATAAATATATAGTTTGAGGTAAAGATTGAAGAAAGAAAATGGGTATTGAAAGTTTGTAAAAGAAAATAATTAATATTATTTGATTTTGATAATCCTTGAATGTATATTTTAAAGGTTTAAAAATACTTTGAAATAATTAAACTTTTGTTTTGATAAGTTTTTTATTAATCTGTTTATTGTTATTTCAATTGTAGATAGATATATAAGATAAAAGCTCTTTTTTATATATTCCTATTTCAATCATATATTCTGGATATCAATATATCGGAGTTTTATAGTAATTCTTTTATTTTCACTAATTACTAATCTAATCGTTTATTGATTATCACAAAAGATTATAATTGATTATTTGATTACAAAATTGATTTCTTTCAGAAATCTTAAAATTGCTAGAATCTTTTTTGAAGTTATTTCGATTCTTAATAATTCAGTTTCAATAATTAATATTGTTACAATATCTTACCTTAATGCTTTCCATACAATTGGATCTTCAAATAGTGAAATAATATAACCTTGTAATAAGTGATATATTTTAGGATTATTTACAAATGAAGTATTTGAAAATAATAAAAGTCGGGGAATTTGATTTTTGCTATATTCTATTGTGTGATATTTTGTATTCTAAAGATATTGAATATAATAATCAATCACCTTTATATAATCTAAAGATAGATTAATTAGAAAACAGTTAAACTGAGATATTACAAAAGCAATATCTGCTTTTATTGTGATTGTAGTATACAATATTAACCCTACCTTTTCTTGATATTTTTGAATATAGTTTATAATTACTTTATTATTATATTTTCCGAAAGTTATCAAAAGTAAAAGTATACATATATTACCTTTATTAAATTCGAATTTCTTTATAACCTTTTTAATATAAATATTATATACTAATTATAGCTTCCTTATCTTCTGATTGTGTATAATATGAATACCTAAGAACTATTCTATATTATCTAATTTATAAAGTTTATAAATAGCTTTGATATCAGAAATGATTTTATTAATTATAGTTATATCTTTTTTATAATATATAACTTGAATATTGTTTACAAAAAATAATACTAAGACAATCTAAGCTAGATTTATAAACAGATAGGGTTCCTTCTTATATTAGTTTAGATTTATATTTTTTAACATTTTGCTAAAGTCTTTAAACCAAATAATAAAAGAATCTCGGAGATTATATAATACACAATCAAATACTACATATTTATTTAATTCCTTGAATTCATCCAATAAATAGCAAACTACAAATATACTAGATAAATCCCTTTAAATATTAACAAAAATATTTACAATATCGAATTACTTAATCTCCAAATCGAATTTTGTTATTAATATTATTACAATTCTAAATGATCTTTTTATTAATATAGTAGAATATATAGATTCAATAGTATTTTTAACTTAAAGATTGTTTTGGACTATTAATCTTACTTTACACTTTAATAGGAATTCTTGTTTATTGTATTTATATATAAATACTTATTATAATAGAATAGGAGCTATTAGAGCCTCCTTTATATTTATTATATACTATATTTTGTATTCTTTCAGATTATTTATTTCAATTTCATATTTATATTTGAATTACGATCCTAAAGAGTAATCCTTAAGTTGATAATAGTGTTTAGGTAGTTTAAGCAATCCTGAGAAATGTAATTTTGGTAGTGCTTTCAATTGATCTTTGTATAAGGTAATTGATAGGGTGTACTTTGTGTATATAGTAAAAGCAATTATATTATATATTGTAATAAAAGAGTTGTTCTTTTCTTCAATATTTAAGTAGCTAGGCTAAAATGTATTATGAAAATCTTCTATTCTGGATTCTCCTTTTATTATTAAGATTATAATTATTATATTAATAAATATATTTGATAAAGATTACTGAAGTTGATATTAATTGTATATATAGGGAAAGTGATTTATAAAAGGATTGATTTAAGGAAAATATTAATCGAAGTTGAAAGATTGATATTTTGATAAATTGAATATTGGTTTTGGTATTTCGATTTTTATAACTCTTTATTGTTTGAATTCTTGATCTAGAATTAAAAAAAACTGATTTTCCTTAAATTAATCGATTATACATATTAAATAAAATAATTGTTTTAGTGATTCTACTTTTTCAATTGAATAAGAATTTGATATATTGATAAACTGCTATTAAGGTTTTAGATCGCTTTTGTATTCTCTATGAATAATATCTATAGTTCGATTAATTGGTTTGTAGTTTATATCTTTTGATTTATTAGTTAAATTCTATATTGGTGTTGATTGTACTATTGAAGAAGAATTGTTAAACTCTTATATTTGATTTTGTATATAATTATAATGTTTTTGTACTATAGTATTGGATTCTGAATCTAGAGTTTCTTTAGATTGTAAATCCTTTAGTATACTATTATAATAACGATTTATAAGATTTGATTCACTCTTTAAATATATCTTCAAAACCTATTTATATAAAAGTATATTTGTAATATATATAGTAGATTTGTTATATACTATAATAATTATATAATTTGAAATAATCTTATTATTCTTTTTCTTAATAATTGTTCTATTAATATTTATCAATTCCTGAATATCAAGCTCTCGAGTATACTCTTCAAGCTTTTGTTTTATATTTAAATTGATAATTTTATTTAATAAATATATTTTATAAGTCCTTCCTTTATTGAAAGTAACATTTCGAATAACAATAACCCTTTTGAACTTTGGAATCCATATATAGAAGATCAGTAATCCTAGTATATATCCAATAAGATATCTAATATACACTTTCAGATTAATTTTATATAATCTCTTATTAAATCCTATCTCCTTTTTTTAATTTAATAGGTAGGCTTGATAACCATATCAATAAATATTACTCCAATTCGATTGTAGATTGTAAATTAAATAATTGGTTATAGATTGAACTATAGATTTAAGGTAATACTAGAACCAAGTATCCAATACTTCGTTTGGAGATTTGAAAAAACAAGCTTTTTTTAGACTAATATTATATAGATAGATAGCTGCTTATACAGCTTCCATATACCTATCAAGAAGTTTTACAAAAACACATCTTCAATGAATTATTAGAAAAAGATATTGAAACCGAACACCTATATTACAAAAACAATTGCTTTTAGAAGTCTTCCCACTGCTATATCGCTGTCGATGTATATATACGGTATTGAAAGCTTTCTAGATTATACTACTCCAATTACTTTAAGGATTCTAATCACCTTTCAATTGTTTAAGGAATTAGTAATAGGCTTTATATTTGCTGTAATCAAAGTATAATTCAAAAGAATTAATAAAATTAAAGAAGATATATAATAGATAAATAAAGCCTTTGTAATATTTATAAATCAATTTATAAATAATAATAAAGAGAATCGATATTAATATTAATGTATTTTAAAAATCAAAAACGTTATATTGATTATCCTTTTAGGATTAATATATAATAATTAATATAGTAATACGCTATTAGCAATATCAAGTATTCCAAAGATATTCTATTCAGAGGCAACGAAAAAGCCTTTAATATTTTAAGTATTCAAATCTATTAATTAGCTTAGTACTACCTACACCCTCTCCGTTAGGGGATTGAATACAACTTGTTTAAAGGTGAGGAAAAACAAAAAGGATTAGAAATATATTGATAGAACAATCCTAATTATAGTAAATAAGAAAACCTGTTGTAAGGAAACTAGTCCTATTCTTTTTCAATTAAAAATAAAAAGTATAATATTAAAACTAACCTTTAGAAAAGCCCTCTATCTATAAAAGAATAATACTAGATAATCATTATAATATAATATAATCGCTATTTGTATTGATCTACTGAAACCTGAAAATACTAATCGGATTAGAAAAGCAATAGAAGGATTTAGGTGTTGCGCCGGTAGTTAAGAGCACCGCGTCACATGACTTTCGGCACGTGATGGAGCGTTAGGGAGCGTCAGCGCTGCTGGAACACAATACAATCCATTGCAATCCATTATATTAAGAAGTTCTAGGGATTAATATAATAAGGATGAAGATCTATATAAGAGAATAGGTTTCATTATAATATAAAGCTTCATACTTAAGAATAATTATTAGTTTCATTACTATAGTTATAAGAATTGTAATCAATTACAACTATATTGAATTCCTACTCAAAGTCTAGTCTAAACCACCTCGAAAGATCTCTAGCTACTTCCACATAACCCTAAAGGCAGCTCCCGTAATATTAGGATCCGCTCTTTTGAAATCTGGTATATATATATAATGCTTATAATACCCTATAACTTCTATTAAATCGAGGGTATCCCTGTTCTTCTTCCTAAGGAACTTATTAAAAAAGAAATTATTATATAAACTAGCAAAAAGCTAATAGTATATTAGTTATCTCATTATAATATTAATCTAATTACTTATAGAGCAATATAGATTATTGGATTTAGAATCCCTATCTTACAATTCAAACTTTTCAATAACAATTCATTTTCAATACTTTTGAATAAACCAAAAGAATTACAATTATATAACAACAAATACTAAGAATATTATAAACTCTATACCTACCACAAAAAAGTACACTACTCTACCTATAATAAAAAGATCAATAAATATATAAAGAAATCTATACATTAGTAATATACTAGCGTTATACAATATACCAATTGTTTAGACTCTTTTAAATCAAAACATCTCAATTGCCCCACTGCCTCTAAAATGTATAATAAAAGGGTTATTGTTTTAATCTAATAAGAAAAAAAACTATTAAAGTAACAAATCTTAGAGTATATCAGGATCTATACTAACCAGTATTAGCAAACAATTGTTAATCATTAATACCCATCTTCTCTTTGTAAGTGATTATATCTACAATCCCTATTCCAAAAGTTAGGATTACTGTTTATAAAAACGCAATCAATATAAATAGTAGAAAGCATTAATATAGTTAGAATTCAGACTAGTCTAATTTTATAACTATTTTATTAAAGAAACCATAATATATCGCCTCCCAAAAGAACCTCAACAAACTAACTCTAGCCAATAAGGTTTTTGGATCTATAGATATAGAAATAGTAGACTATAAATTATCTAAATTAAGTAACCCTATATCTACCTTCTTTCTATAAACAATATAACTAATATATATTCACTTAGGGATAGGGGGTTTATAATTGTATAAACCAATATTAGTAGGAGCTATTCGAATTATATTACTCTATTTCAATTAACTACCAAAGCCTTAACAGATATAATCTGTATATAGAAACCCTAATTATATGCAAATAATATAATCTAAAACTATATAGTATACAATAGATATCAGCTGATTGACTACTAAATAGAACAACAGGCCTTTGAAGAAGGGGAGTCGGGCTTACAAATAATTATATATATCCGAAATAAAACTAATCTTATTATTCAGTAAATAAATAATCTAAAAAGTAGAGATTTATTATAGATTAGAGTAAACAGTTATTCGATTTTGAATACCTATCGAGCCTTTCTCGATTCAATAATAATAGATTATATAATATAATTTAAGCCGAATATTCGAACAATCATAGATAGGGATTTCAATAATAAGAATAAACTATAAGAGCCTAATATCTCATTAATAAACTAAAGGACAGCTTTAACCAGTTAATCGAATACCTAGGAAATACACTTTATAAATACCCCTAGGGTACTGATATATACCCAAAGGTATATCCTCAATTTAACCTTTTCCAATATCCCTTTTGTATATATAGAGGTTTATAATAAACTTTATTATGAGTCTAACTATACTACTCAGATTATTATTTTGGGAATCAGAGATACTATAATTCTAAATCAGTTTCATTACTGAATAAAAAAACCAGATCTACCTAGATTAGATAAATTAATAACAAATCGATTAGCTTATCTAGAGATTATTAAAATCCAAACAACAATAAATATCGAGTAATATATAGATAAGCTAGCGAAAGCCCTTAACAACTTTATTTATATTATTGAAAGCCTTGATTAGAGTTTAGTAAAAGCTTTACTCTAATAAATTGACAAATATAAAGAAACATACTTAGTATATTGCAAAACCTAATAGAATAGCGACCTCAAGCTTATAATAAACACATATTAGAACTTACAACAAATAATTCGAAAAGCCAAACAAACCTATTAAATAATAAGACTTAATAATATCGTAAACAATAAGAAGTTATATAAAATAATAAGCTGGTATAAATTTACTCTTAAAAGCTTACTTAAAATCCCCCCTCTATTGATCAATAAGTATACTATTATTAAAATAAAAGTAAAAGTAGAAGCTCTTTTTTTAACTATCCTCAACTAATTCAAGATTGATAATAATCTATTAACCGATTTATTAGCTCAATATAAAAGCCCTATTACTTTTTTATAGAAAAGAAGAATTATTATAGAAGAAATAGAAAAGTATATTATTGGGGCTAAATATATATCTTCTAATATCAATCGAATTATAGTGTACCTTTTAAAAGCTTATTGGAGAAGTATAAAAGGAGTGATTTATGAGATCTTTATATTCTATTTAGTATTCAACTATTATTCTATAAAATAGAAACTAGCCGAAGTCGTTATATTGCCTAAAGTAAACAAAAAAGATAAATCATTCTCAAAATTGTAACGGCTAATCACTCTTATATTGTATATCGGTAAGGGCTTTGAAAAATATATTATTAACTAAATCTTATAAACAATTATAAGGTTTAATATAGTCAGCCTATAGTACTACAAAGTATTACCCAAGTGGATAGATATTAATCTTATAATAGTATTTATTCATAATATAGAATTTGCTTTTACAATAAGGAATATAATAATACTTGTCACTATAAATATTCAGAAAGCTTATAATATAATACTCAAATAATACCTTATAAACCGAATAATAAAACAAGACTGACCAACAGTATTCTTTCAGTTAATCAACTCTTTTCTCATAAACTGAAAGGTTAGAATTGTTACGGGAGCTGCCTCTAGGGTCACGTGGAAGTGTCTAGAGATCTCTCG
>JBBMOJ010000689.1:0-15496 GCA_038090695.1 Sclerotinia spermophila | reverse complement strand
TTTATATTACTTAACGTCTGTAGTGGACCTCCCTAGGGGTATTCAGATATACTACGAAAATAGATTAATTTACAAAGTGAGAACTCTAACTAAGTATAGCAATTTATCTTCAAAACTAAAGGCTGTTCGCTTTTTTATAGATGTAGTCCGGTTTTGTTTTAGAGGGGATCGTTTATATATTAGTATTTTCAAGTGGGTCTAGTTCTTTAATATATATAGGGAAATAAAAGCAATCTTTTTTTAAAGAAGGGAAAGATAGTAGAGTATAGATAGATAATTAGAAATTAATTGTATTATTAGTGCTTAGAGATTAACAAATGTATAAAGGATTCTGAAAAATCAGAAGGATTTATAGGTTGAAAAGTAAAGATTGTAGTAAATAGGAAATAATCTTTTAGTAATTCAAAGGGTATATTAATACTTTGTTTATTCAAAGTTAGAGCAAATCCAAAAATAGAATTTCAATCTATTGAAAAGTTGGGTGAATAGACCTAAACTTTTAATAAACTTTCTAATGTATATTATTATATTATTAATAGATTAAAAATATAGAAATATCTAAAGCTAATCGATTTTTATTCGATTATTAATTATATATTCGAAGAAATAGAATAATACTTTTGGAATACTATAGGAGTACTCTCATTTGTTTATCAAATAATTAAACCTCTTATAATAAATTGTGAAATTGCTATAGCCAGTTTTTATTACTAGTAATTTATATAATATATTTCTAAGGAATTCTAATTATATAAACTCTTTTGTATTATAGTTCGATTCCTATAACTTATAAATTAAAGAAATCTTAATACTAGCGGATCGCCATTAAAACACCTCCAATAAACAATATCTTATATAGAATTCAAAACGGATTCTATTGATTATAGGTATTTGAATAATATCAATATCTATAAAACCGAATATACCTTTATTAGTTAGATAGTTTACTGTTTTGTTATTAGTGATATTAATATATTCTGAGGCCTATTTAAACTTAATATTATAGGTTTTCACTACTTTATAGTATTTATGAAATGTCTATTGTGATAATACTATTATATTATTATATATATATTATATAACTGATATATTATTGATATATATTTATATTTAGTTTGTAATAGACTTGTAGCAGAATTTTATTAGATATTCGAAGCTATACTATATACCGATTGCTTTTGTATTAAAGATATAAGAGTTGGATTGGATATATTTGAATCCAGAAGCGATTTGTATCTTATTCTGATAGATTGTATATTTATATCTTATATTTTACCTACTCTTTTCATTCTTTCCTAATCTATTAGAGAAGATAGTATAATTGTTAGGAGAAAGGTTATTCTATTATTTATTGAAAGCCTTAATAGCATCTTCCTTTTTTAATCTTTTTATAAAGTTATTATAATACTTCAATACAAAGTATAATCAAAGTAGTTTTAGTTATTGTATAATAGAAATGATTATCCTAAACTATTGGATTTTAATAATCAGTTTTTGTACTATATCAGCCCCTTTACCTTTTATATATATCAATAGCTTTAGGTATTCAATTAATAAATGTTGTATATCAATTATTTGAAAACAGAGTATAAAATAAAGTTTCATTTATTCAAATATAATCTTACCCAATAATAAATTAGCCTTAACCAAAAAGACTACAATTAGAGTTATTCGGTAAACTAAGAATACTCTATATATAATTAAATTGATTATTATATTAATATATTAGTAATAGCCTTTAATATTAGTATTTGTAGAAGGGCTGGTTTAATTGAGTCCTGTTTTATATTAGTTATTATATTATATTTCTGTTCTATAGAAAGTTATAAAGAATATATAAATAGTAATAGTCTTTTATAAATAAGATACTAATAAACCATATATTATCCATACTATTGACCTAATATATAAAACTACTTTTATAGCTTTAATAAACCGAATCTTCATATATCAAAAGAAAGATAAATATTAATCGAAAAAGATATTGAGCTATCTTAGAGTAGATTGAATACTAAAGTTTATAGTTATTAGAACTAGTGATATAATAAGATCCCTACAAATAATTAATAATTGATTTATAATATTATATTACTTAATTATATATAGAAGTTCGAATTTCTTTAAAGCAAAAAAGACCTTATTTTTATTGCCCCATTAAATAATCTACTATACCTTTCTTTAAAAAATCTTAATATTTGTTAATAAATCCTTGGACATATAATATATTACTATATTATCAATATAACCAAAACAATATTTAATATTTTGATTAAAAAACTTAATAAGATATAGTATATATAAAATCAGGGATAAAAAGGATTCCTATAATATTCTATAAGCTATTAGAAACTCATCAGTTGTAATACCCTCAAACCTAGTTCTAATCTTTCAATCTATAAGAAAAGAATCGACCAATCAAAAGAATACCATCAACTTACCCTACTTTATTATTCAGCTTATAAGGTATTATTTGAATATTACATTATAAGCTTTCTAAATATTTATAATAACAAATATTACTATATTCCTTATTACAAAAGCAAACTTTATATTATAAATAAATACTACTATAAAATTAATATCTATCTACTTGGATAATGTTTTGTAATATTATAAATTGATTATATTAAACCTTATAATTATTTATAAAATCTAATTAATAATATATCTTTTAAAGCTTTTATTAATATATAATATAAAAGCGATTGACTATTACAATCTTAGGGATGATTTGTTTTTCTTATCTATTTTAGGTAATATAATAACTTCGGCTAGCTTTTACCTTGTAGAGTAATAATTGAATACTTAGTAGAATACAAAGATCTTATAAATTATTCCTTTTATACTTCTCTAATAAACTTTTAAAAGGTATACTATAATCCGATTAATATTAAAAGATATATATTTGACCCCAATAATATATTTTTCTACTTCTTTTATAATAATTATTCTTTTTTACAGAAAAGTAGTAGGACTTCTATATTGAACTAATAGATTGGTTAATAGATTATTATCAGCCTTGAATCAATTGAGAATAGCTAAGAAAAAGGCCTCTACCTTCGCCTTTGTTTCAACAATAATATACCCATTGATTAACAGAGAGGAGACTTTAAATAAACTTTCAAAATTAAGTTTATACCAGCCTATTAACTTATATAACTTCTTATTATTTGTAATATTATCAAATTTCATTATCCAATAAGTTCGCTTAGCTTTTCAAATCATTCATTATAAATTCTAATATACATTTATTATAAGCTTGAAATCACTATTTTATTAGGTTTTATAGTATACTAAATATACCTTATTACATTCATTAATCCACCAAGGTAAGACTTTTACTAAACCCCAATCAAAGCTTTTGATAATGCAAATAGAATTATTAAAGGCCTTTGCTAGTTCGTTTACATATTATTCAATATTCGCTGTTATTTGAATCTCAATAATCCCTAAATAAACCAAATAATTCGCTATTAATCTATCTAATCTAAATAGATCCGGTTCCTTTATTCAATAATAAAATTGATTTAAAACTATAGTACTTTCAATTCCCAAAGTAGTAACCTATATAATATAGTCGGATCTATAATAGAATTTATCACAGATCTTTATATATACAAAAGGAATATTGGAAAAAGTTAAATCGAGAATATACTCCTGGGTATATATCAATACCCTGGAAATACCTATAAAATATATTCCTTAAATATTTAACCAATTAGTTAAAACCGCATTTTGATTTGCTAATAAGATACTAAGCTTCTATAACTTATTCTTGGTATTGAAATCCCCATCTATAATTGTTCAAGTATTCGGCTCAAATTGTATTATATAATCCATTACTGTTGGGTTGAGAGGGATTCAATAGATATTCAAAATCGAATAACTATTTACTTTGATCTATAATAGATCTCTACTCTTTAAACTTTCCATTTATTAGATAATAAGATTAGCCTTTTTTCAAATATATATAATTACTTGTAGGCCCGCCTCCCCTTTTTCAGATGCCCATTATTCCGCTCAGCGGTTTATCAATTGACATCTATTATATATTATATAATTTTGTATTATATTATTCAAATATAGTCAGGATTCCTATATACAAATTACATTTACTAAAGCCTTGGAGGCTAATTAAAGCAAAGTGATATAATTCGAATAGCCCCTACCAATATTAATCTATACAATTATAAGTCTTTTATCCCTGGGTATATATATATCGATTATATTACTTATAAAGAGAAAATAGATATAGGGTTATTTAATCTAGATAATTTATAATCTACTATTTCTATATCTATAAATCCAAAAACCTTATTGGTTAGAATTAGCTTATTGAGATTCTTTCGGGAGGTAATATACTACAATCTCTTTAATGAAACAGCTATAAAGCTAAACTAGTCTGAACTCTAATTATATTAGTGTTTTTTACTATTTATATTGTCTACATTCTTATAAACAATAATTCTAGCTTCTGGAATAAGAACTGTAGGTATAATCATCTATAAGGAGGAAGTAGGTATTAGTGATTAGTAATTATTTATTAATATCAGTTAATATAGATCCTGATATACTCTGAAATCTATTACTTTAATAGTTTTTCTCTCCTATTAGATTAAGACAACAACCTTTTTATTGTACACTTTGAAGATAACAAGGCAATTAAAATATTCCGATTTAAAAGGGCCCAAATAATTGGTATACTATATAGCATTAGTGTATTACTAATATATAGATTCCTCTGTATACTCATTGATCTTTTTACTATAGGTAAAACAGTATGCCTCTTTATAATAGGTATAGGGGTTGTAATACCCTTAGTATCCATTATTATATAATTACAATCCCCTTAATTTATCTAAGAGTATTGAAAACAAGTTATTATTGAAAAGCTTAAATTACAAAATAAGAACTCTAAATCTAATAATCCATATTGCTCTACATATAATTAGATTGATATTATAGTAAAATAGCTGATATACTATTAGCTCCTCACTAGTTTGTATAACAATTTCTTTTTTAATAAATTCTTTAGAAAAGGGAATAGGAGCGTTTTCAATCTAATAGAAATTATAGGGTATTATAGGCATTATATATATATACCAGATTTCGAGGGGGCGGATCCCAAATGCTTTTATTATCTTTCTAATTCGATTAGTATTTTCGGGTTTTAATAGATCAATACGAGTAATAGTTATATTGTATTATAATAACTATTCAATATTATTTTCTTATAGATAGGGGACTTTTCTAAAAATCAATTCTAATATTATATTTTTTATTTTCAATCAAAGAAAGATAGAGTTAATTTCCTTACAATAGGTTTCCTTATTTATTATAATTAAAATTATTCTATTGATATATTTTTAATCCTTTTTGTTTCTCTTTATTTCTAAACAGATTATATTCAATCCCTTAAAAGAGAAGATATGGGTAATACCAAACTAATTAATAGATTTAGATACTTGAAATACTGAAGGCTTTTTCGTTACCTTTAAATAGAATATTTTTAGAATACTTGATATTACTAATAGTACATTACTATATCGATTATTATATACTAATCCCAAAAGTATAATCAATATAATGTTTTTGATCTCTAAAACATATTGATATTAATATCGATTCCCTTTATTATTTCTTGTAAATCAATCTACAAAAATCGTAAAGGCTTTATCTATCTATTATATATCTCCTTTAATCTTATCAATTCTTTTGAATTGTATTTTGATTACAACAAGTATAAAGCCTATTACCGATTCCTCAAACAATTAAAAAATATCTAAAACCTTTAAAGTAATCGAAATAATATAATCCAGAAAGCTTTTGATATTATATATACACATCAACAGTAATATAGTAGTGGGAAAGCTCTTAAGAGTAATTGTTTCTATAGTATAAGTTTTCGGTTTCAATATCTTTTTCTAATAATCCATCGAGTTCCCGTAATATTATATATATAGATATTGGATGTAAAGTGCCTCCTCAATCTACAAGCCATAGGAATCGGGTAATCTATAGATATGGATTGTTATAAGGCTAATACTTTTATATTCGCTTATTAGATTATTAAATCTAGTTATATGTGTTGGAAATCACGTGTACTACGTGCCACTTGGTGGCATGTGCCCTTAGCCTCCCCCTATAAATCTCTTCACTATTATATAGATAGTAACTTTATATTATAATATAAAGTTATATTATAGACACTCCTATATATATAATATTACTATATATATATATAATTTGCTGTCTATTTCCGATAGGTTATGAGTGTTATATTATAATAGCTTTATTACTATATTTATGATATAAAATATGAATATTCTTGTTATTATAAGATAGTAAATGCGATTATTACTAATACAATTCAAACGAGATAGGGTTCTATTATTATTTTCAAAAGTAACAATTAGATTGGATTCTATAAATCCATTTGAGTAATAATAATATCAATTTCTATTTTGGAGTTATATATAGGAGCAGAAATAGTATTTGTAAACAATTATATAGATATTACTATTTGGAAAAAAAGGAAAGGAATTGTATTTTCTATTATTAATTCCAATTTGATTTTGATATATTGTTTTCAATTAATATTTATAATTAATGAAGGTAATCTTATAGATGCTTGGATATATTTACTGATATTCAATAAAACTACAAATGTATAATCTGTTCAAGAGCTTTAAAAGTATTTTGGTTATAAATTATTCAATTCCAAAATAGAGATTATATAGGTCTTCCTTAATCATTTATTTGATTATTAATATAAGACATCTGTATTTCGATGACCTATTATGGATAATGAGGTCTATTTTCAATTGTTGAACTTATTATCTGAAACAGAAGTTTGGTAGATTTAGTGTAATCTTATTTTGATTGTAAATAAAGATTTATAAAATGTATTGTTTATATTATAATAAGCTAAAAGGATTCCTCAAAGTATAGTTAATCAAATTATAGTAGTGAATATTGTAATAAATAGTATAAAAGGAAAAGGTATTTAAGGAAGGGGAGGAAAATTTTGTAGTAAAGATTATAAAGAAAGAGTAGGAAATATTTCTGATAGAATTGATAAGAAAAAATCACTTTGTAGATTTTGCGAAAAGAAAGGATATTAATAAAATCAATATTATATATATAAAAAGGCTAAAAAAGCTTTAAAACTAAATAAGGATGATATTAAGGATAATGGTTTTGTTGGAGTAATTGTAGTAGAAGAATATATTAGTTCTTTTTATTCCTATAATATAATGTATACTGAAGTTTAAAATAATGAATGGATCTTTGATTTAGGGGTTTCTTATTATTTTACTAGTTTGATTGAAAATCTTATAAATCTTATATATTGGGGTATATTATAAAAAATCAAGATAGTTAATAATGAATATATTTAAAGCACTATATTTGGGATAGCAATTATTGGAAATCTTATACTATAGGATATCTGATATATCAAGGAGTTTCGATATAATTAGTTTATCTCTATTGGATTATTAGTTAAGATAGATCGAAAAGTTATTTTTAAAGGAAATTCAATATCCTGTTAGAAAAATAGTTAATTTGAAATAGCTATAAAATGTTGTAATAGTAACTATATTATTAAATAGTCTTCTATTCTATAGATATATATAACTAATATAGATTTAGAGATTGAGGAGATTGATTCTAATAATAATAAAGTAGAGATAATATATCGATATTTAGATTACTTCAATTATAATCAAATAGATAAACTAAAGAAAGCCTCTAATAGTTTATATTATATTAGAAGAAGAAAGCTTACTAGTCAAAAAGCATATAAAGCTTATCTCGTAGGGAGGATAAATAAGTATTTCAATAAATATATAGCTATTCATACTCCTATAAGACTATATCGTTTTTATATAAATCTATTAGATATTCAAGAACCCTTTGAAAATAGGAACAAATACTTTATTATAGTTGTTGATAATACTATTAGATCTATATGGATTAGATTTGTAAAAGATAAATTAGCAATAATAATAGTATCTATTTTAATAGATTTTATTGTTGGATTGAAGGGGGTTCGATAAATATTCAAGATTGAATAATTATTTACTTTAATCCATAATAAATCTCTATTTTTTAAACTTTCCATTTGCTGGATAATAAGATCAATCTTTTTTCGGATATATATAATTACTTATAGGTCTAACTCCCCTTTTTTAAGGGCCTATTGTTTTGCCCAGCGGTTTACTAGTTGATATCTATTATATATTATATAGCTTTGGATTATATTATTTGAATATAATTAGGGTTTCTATATATAGATTATATTTATTAAAGCCTTAAAGATTAATTAGAATAGAGTAATATGATTTGAGTGGTTCTTATTAATATTAGTCTATATAATTATAAGTCCTTTATTTCTAGATAAATATATATTAGTTGTACTGTTTATAAGAAGGAGGTGGATATGGGATTACTTAATCTAAACGATTTATAATTTACTATCTCCATATCTATAAATTCAAAAACCTTATCGGCTAGGGTTAATTTATTAAGGTTCTTTTGGGAGACAATATATTATAGTTTTGCTATTGAAACAGCTATAAAGTTAGATTGGCCTGAGCTCTAACTATATTAGTGTTTTCTGCTATTTATATTATTTATATTCTTATAAATAGTAATTCTAACTTCTAGAATAGGAATTGTGGGTACAATTATCTATAAAAAGAAAGTGGGTATTAGTAATTAATAATTGTTTGTTAATACTAGCTAATATAAATCCTAATATACTCTGAGATTTATTATTTTGATAGTTTTTCTTTTTTATTAGATCAAAATAATAATCTTTTTGTTATATATTTTAGAGGTAGCGGAATAATTAAGATATTCTAATTTAAAAGGATCTAAATAATTGGTATATTGTATAATATTAGTGTATTATTGATATATAGGTTCCTCTATATACTCATTGATCTTTTTATTATAAATAAAATAATATATCTCCTTATAGTAGGTATAGAGATTATAATACCCTTAGTATCTATTATTATATAATTGCAATCCCTTTGGTTTATTTAAAAGTATTGAAAACGAGCTATTATTGAAAAACTTGAATTACAAAATAAGGATTCTAAATCTAATAATCTATATTACTTTATATATAATTGGATTAATATTATAGTAAGATAACTAGTATATTATTAGCTTCTCATTGATTTATATAATAATTTCTTTTTTAATAAATTCTTTAAGGAGGGGAGTAGGGGTGCCTTCGATTTGATAGAAGTTATAAGGTATTATAGGTATTGTATATATATATTACAAAAACAGAAATTTAATACACTCCTTACTCAATTTATATTTCAAACACAAATTAGAAATTCATTATATCAATAGATTATTAGAAAAAGATATTGAAACCGAAAACCTATATTACAAAAACAATTGCTTTTAGGAGCCTTCCCACTGCTATATTACTATCGATATATACACATAATACAAAAAGCCCTCTGTATTGTATTATTCCGATTGTTTTAAGAGCTCTAATCACCCCTCAATCATTTATAGAATCAGTAATAGATTCTACACTTATTATAATCAAAATACAATTCGAAAGAATTAATAAAATTGAAGGAGATATATAACAAATAAATAAAACCTTTACAATCTTTATAAACCGATTTGTAAACAACAACAAAAGGAATTGATATTAATATTAATATATTTTAAAAATCAAAAATATTATATTAATTATACTTCTAGAATCGGTATACAATAATTGATATAATAATATACCACCAGCAATATCAAATATTCTAAAAATGTTCTATTCAAAAACAACAAAAATATTTTTAGTATTTTAGATATTTAAATCTATTAATTAGTCTAGTACTATCTATACCCTCCCCCCTAAAAGACCAAATACAACTTACCCAAAAGCAAGAAGAAACAAAAAGGATTAGGAATACATTAATAAAATGATTCTAATTATAATAAGTAAGGAAATCTACTATAAGGAAATTAACTCTATCCTTCTTCAATTGAAAATAAAAAGCATAATATTAGAATTAACCCTTAGAAAAGTCCCTTATCTATAGGAAAACAATATTGGATGATTACTACAATACAATACAGCCACTATTTACATTAATTTATTAAAACCCGAAAATGCTAATCGAATTAGAAAAACAATAGAAAGACTTAGGATCCGCCCCCTCGAAACCTGGTATATATATATAATATCTATAATACCTTATAACTTCTATTAGATTGAAAATACCCCTACTCCCCTCTCTAAGAAACTTATTAAAAAAGAAATTGTTATATAAACCAATAAGGAGCTAATAATATATTGGCTATTTCACTATAATATCAATCCAATTATATATAGAGTAATATAGATTATTAGATTCAGAGTTCCTATTTTGCAATTCAAGTTCTTCAACAATAGCTCTTTTTGTAATGCTTTTGGATAAACTAAGGGGACTGTTATTATATAATAATGGATGCCAAGAGTATTGCAACTCCTATACTTGCTATAAGGAGGCATATTATTTTACTTATAATAAGAAGATCGATAAATATATAAGAGAATCTATATATCAGTAATATATTGGTATTATATAATATACCAATTATTTAGACCCTTTTAAATCAGAATATCTTAATTTTCTTACTACCCCCAAGATATATAATAAAAGAATTATTATTTTAATCCAATAGAAAAGAAAAACTATTAAAATAATAAGTTTTAGAATATATTAAGATCTATAGTAACCAGTATTAATAAACAACTATCAATTATTAATATCTATTTCCTCCCTATAGATAATTATACTTATAATTCCTATTCCAGAAGTTAGGATTATTATTTATAAGAATGCAAATAGTATAAATAGCAGAAAGCATTAATATAATCAGAGCTTAGACTAATCTAATTCTATAATCACTTTATTAAAAAGATTATAATATATCGCTTCCCGAAAGAATCTCACCAAGCTAGTTCTAATTGATAAGGTCTTTGGATTTATAGATATAGAGATAATAGATTGTGAATTGTCTGAATCAAATAACCCTATATCTACCTTCTCCCTATAAACAATATAATCAATATATATTCACCTAAGGATAGGGGGTTTATAATTGTATAGACCAATATTGATAAAGACCATTCGAACTATATTACTTTACTCCAGCTAGTCTCTAAAGCTTTAATAAATATAATTTATATATAGGAATCCCGATTATATTTAAATAATACAATCCAAAACTATATAATATATAATATATATTAATTAATAAATTATTGAATAGAATAATAGGTCTTTGAAGAAGGGGAGTTGGATTTATAAATAATTATATATATCTAAAAAAAAAACTAATCTTATTATTTAATAAATAGAAAATCTAGAAAATAGAGATCTATTATAGATTAGAATAAATGGTTATTCGATTTTGAATATTTATTAAACTTCTTTTGATCCAATGGTAATAGATTATGTAATATAATTTGAACCAAATATTCAAACAATTATAAATAGGGATTTCAATATTAAGAATAAACTATAAACACCTAGTATCTCATTAACAAATCAAAATACAGTCTTAACTAGCTAATCGAATACTCAAGGAATACATTTTATAGGCACCCCCAGAATACCAATATATACCCAGAAGTATATCCTTGATTTAACCTTTTCTAATATCCCTTTTGTATATATAGAAATTTGTAATGAGTTTCATTATAGGTCCAATTATATTATATAGATTACTATTTTGGGAATCAAAGGTATTATAGTTCTAGATTAATTTCATTACTGAATAAAGGAATTAGACTTATCTAGATTAAATAGATTAATAACAAATCGTTTAGCTTGTTTAGAGATTATTGAGATTTAGATAATAATGGATATCGAATAATATATAGGCAAACTAGTGGAGGCTCTTAATAACTCTATTCATATTATCGAAAGCCTTAATTAAAGTTTAATAAAAGCCTTACCCTAATAAACTAATAAATATAAAAAGGTACACTTAATATATTACAAAGCTTAATAGAATAGCGACCTCGAATTTATAACAAATAATCCGAAAAGCTAAGCGAGCTTATTAGATAATAAGGTTTGATAATATTGCAGACAATAAGAAACTATATAAAATAATAAGCTGATATAAACTTATTCCTAAAAGCTTATTTAAAGCCCCCTTTTTACTAATCAATAGATATATTATTATTGAAATAAAAGCAAAAGCAAAGATCTTCTTTTTAGTTATCCTCGATTAGTTTAAAATTAATAATAATCTACTAATTGATCCACTAGTTTAATATAGGGGCCTTACTATTCTTTTATAGAAAAGAACAATTATTATAGAAAAAGTAGAAAAACATATTATTAGGACTAAGTATATATCTCCTAATATTGATTGGATTATAATATACCTTTTAAAAACCTATTAAAGAAATATCAAAGAAGTAATTTATAAGATCTTTGTATTCTATTTAGTATTTAATTATTACTCTATAAGATAAAAACTAGCCAAAGTTATTATATTGCTTAAAATAAATAAAAAAGACAAATTATTCTTAAGGTTATAATAACCGATCGCCTTTATATTGTATATTAATAAAGGCTTTAAAAGATATATTACTAATTAGATCTTATAGATAATTATAAGATTTAATATAATTAACCCATAGTATTATGGAGTATTACTTAAGCGGATAGGTATTAATCTTATAATAGTATCTACCCACAATATAAAGCTTACTCTTACAATAGGAAATATAGTAATACTTATTACTATAAATATTCAGAAAGTTTATAATATAATATTCAAATAATACTTTATAAGCCGAATAATAAAACAAAACTAGCTAATAGTATTCCTCTAATTAATCAATTCTTTTTTTATAAATCAAAAGATTAGAATTAGATTTGAGAGTATTATAATTAATAAGTTTCCAATAGCTTGTGGAATACTTTCGGGATTCTCTTTATTCCCAATTCTATATATATTATATCTCATTAAGCTTTTCAATCAAGATACTAAGTATTGCTTTGATTATATTAATAATATAGTAATATACTATATATCCAAAGATCTATTAATAAATATTAAAATCCTTTAAAAAAAGATATAATAGATTATTCAATAGGGCAATAAGAATAAGGTTTTCTTTACTCCAAAGAAGTTCAAATTTTTATATATAATTAGGCGATATAATACTATAAACCTATTACTAGTTGTTTACAAGAACCTTATTATATCATTAGTTCTAATAGTTATAAACTTCTATACCCAATCTACTTTGAAATAGCTTGATATCTTTTTCAACCAATATCTATCTTTTCTTTAATATATAAAGATTCAGTTTATTAAAACTATAAAAATAGCTTTATATATTAAATCGATAATGTAGATAATATACAGCCTATTAGTATCTTATCTATGAAAAGCTATTATTACTTATATACTCCCTATAGTTTTTTATAGAATAGAAGTATAATATAGTAATCAATATAAAACAGAACTCAATTGGATTAGCCCCCCTACAAATGCTAATGTTAAAAGCTATTATTAATATATTAATATAATAATCAATTCGATTACACATAAAGTATTCCTAGTTTATCGGATAATATTGATTATAGCTTTTTTAGCTAAGGCTAGCCTACTATTGAATAAGGTTGTATTTGAGTAAGCGAAACTTTGTTTTATATTTTGTTTTTAAACAATTGATATACAATATCTATTAATTGAGTATTTAAAACTATTGATATAAGTGAAAAGCAAAAAGATTGGTATAATACAAAAACCAATTATTAAGATTTAATAGTTAGGAATAATCATTTTGGTTATATAACAACTAAAACTATTCTGATTATATTTTTTGCCGGGGTGCTATAATGATTTTATAGAAGGGTTAAAAAAGGAAAACACTATTAAGGCTTTCAATAAGTAATAGAATGAACTTTTTTCTAATGATTATATATTTTTTTTAAAAAAATTAGAGAAAAACAAAAAGGATAAATGAAATATAAGATATAAATATACAATCTATCAAAACAAGATATAAATCGTTTTCGGATTTAAATATATCCAATCCGATTTCTATATCTTCGATACAAAGGTGATCGGTATATAATGCAGCCTTGAAAACCTAATAAAGTTTTATTACAAATCTATTATAAACCGAATATAGATATATATTGATAGTATATTAGTTATATAGTATATATATAGTAATATAATAGTATTGTTATGATAGGTATTTCATAAATACTACAAAGCAATAAAAACCTATAATATTAAAGTTAAATAAACCCCAAAACATATTAATATTACTAACAATAAAACAATAGATCACCTAATTAACAAAAGTGTATTTAGCTTTATAGATACTAATATTACTTAAGTACCTATAATCAATAGAATCTATTCTGAGTTTTATATAAGATATTACTTGTTAGAGGTATCTTAGTAGCAATTTGTTAGTATTAAGATCTCCCTAATCTATAAGTTATAGGAATCGAATTATAATACAAAAAAGCTTATATAATTAGAACTTCCTAAAAATATATTATATAGACTATTAGTAATGAAAACCGGCTATAACGATTTTATAGTTTATTATAAGAGATTCAATTATTTAATAAATAAGCGGAAGTACTCCTGTAATATTCTAAAAGTATTACTCTATTTCTTTAAATACACAATCAATAACCGAATGAAAGCTGATTAACCTCAAATGCTTTTATACTTTCAATTTGTTAATAATATAATAATATATATTAAAGAACTCACTAAAAGCTTAGATCTATTTATCTAACTTTTTATTGGATTGGGATTCTATTCCTGAATTCGCTTTAGCTTTGAATAAATAAATACTAATATACTCTCCAAATCACTAAAATATTACTTTCTATCTATTACAATCCTTACTTTTCAATCCATATATCCTTCTAATCTTTTAGAATCTTTTATATACTTACTAACCCCCAAATACCAATAATACAACTGATTTCTAATTATCTATTTATATTTTATTGTTTTTCTTTTTTTTAAAAGGAATTTGCTTTTTATTTTTTATATATACTAAAGGATCGGGCCTGCCTAAAAATATTAATATATAGGCGATCCTCTCCAAAACAAAACTAGACCGTATTTATAGAAAGGCGAACAGCTCTTAGTCTTGAAGATAAATTGCTATATTTAATCGGAGTTCTTATTTTATAAATTAGTCCATTTTCATAATATATCTAAATACCCCTAGGGAGATCCACCACAGACATTAAGCAATATAAATAAATAAATATATATATATATATATATTAGGTTTTGAAGGGGTGGATCCTAAGCCCTTTTACTACCTTTCTAATCCAATTAGTATTTTCGGGCTTCAATAGATTGGTGCGAGTGGTGGCTGTATTGTATTATAGCGACCACCTAGTATTATTTTCCTATAGATAGGTGTTACGGGAGCTGCCTCTAGGGTCACGTGGAAGTGTCTAGAGATCTC
>JBBMOJ010000688.1:0-15553 GCA_038090695.1 Sclerotinia spermophila | reverse complement strand
GTGGTGAAAGGTGGCCCAAAAGAGGGGTGGCCCGAAAGTAGGGTGGTTGACTTAATCCATATAAAACTCATTTACTAAGACTACAATACCAACAACTTGACAACATTGTTCTTAAAGGTACAAAGAGAAAGGTTCAGAAGGCGCCCAGTGATATAAATATGAAGGGAAAGAATTCCGAGGAGGGGGGTAAACTCGTTTAGATCCCTGCCTAGTGTGAATTTGAACGCAAATCAGTCAAACCATCAAACGCACGCACATTCAAGATTAAAATGCCCCGCGCATACCTCAAAAACTTCAATCCCCCAATTCGAAATAACAATCACACATTCACGTTAGAGTGAATCTTGAAAGTTATTGAATTATCATCTTCTTTGGCACTCTTTTACTAGATTGTCAAATTAACATTCGTCGAACCGCTGCGATCGTCTCGTATTAAATCCTCGATCCAAATAACCTCGATTTTTCGGCTTCGCCACGTAATTCTTACTATAATAACCCAACTTTTCCCAACTTTTCGTCCTCGAAATCAACGACAAAGTCAAAGAAAATGGCACCAAAGAAGAAGAACAACAAGAAGCAGGACGATGACTGGGAGGCGGAGTTAGGAGAGACTGTTGAGCCTGTCAAGGCAACGGAACCCAATGCCGACGCCGCAGAGGCTGATCCTGAGGAGGAATTCCCAGCAGGAGGTCTCATGGCTATGATGCGCAAGAAGCAAAAGAAAGGCAAAAAGGGAAAGCAGATGGAAGATTTTGTTGAGGGAGAGGACCCACCAGCTGCCGATGAACAACCTCAAGATAATTTCGCCGACAAAGCTCCTGTCGAAGCTTCTATAGACGATGAATTTGCTCTGCCAGAGAAAAAGGGAAAAGGAAAGAATGCGCAAGCCAAACCTGCAAAGAACGACGATGCAGGAGATGATGATGTGGGTGCAGATGGCAAAATGCTCACGAAAGCGCAAAAGGAAAAGTTGAAGAAGGAGAGAGAAAAGCAGAGGAAAAAGGAACAAGTACGTAGAGCCCTTGCATTAAGGCTTTTTGAGACTTCTGCTAATTTTACACTTTGTAGGCGGCTTTGAAAAAGAAGACCGCTCCAGGTGGAAAGGCTGCCGAGCCTGAGAAGCCAGTGGAGGAAGAGAAACCCGTTGAGGTCGCACCGACTCCTGCTGCAGGTGGTAAAGGCAAAAAGATACCAGCTGCCCTTGCAAAGCTACAAAAACAACAAGAGGAATTGAGAAAGCGGGAAGCTGAACGCGCTGCTGCGATTGCAGCCGAGAAGGCTCGAATTGAAGAAGAGGAGCGCCGAGAAGCTGAAGAGGAGAGGAAGCGTGAAGAGGCCAGAGCCTTGCGAAAGCAAAAGGAGAAGGAGAAGATTGAACAACAAAAGAGAGAGGGTACTTATCTCACCAAGGCTCAACGAGAAGAGAAGTTGCGAAATGAAATGAAACTGAAGCAAATGATCGATGCCGGTGTAAAGGTTGGAGGTGTAGAGGGTGCTGAAAAGAAGAAGGTTGTTTATGGCAACAAGAAGAAGGGTGGAAAGAAGAATCCCGCTGAAATCAAGGCCGATGAAGAGAGAGCCCTTGCCGAAGCCGCCGAACGGGCGAAGAAGGAAGCCGAGCGAATTGCCGCAGAGGCAGCAGCTAAAGCAGAGAGAGAAGTTGCTGAACAAGCCGCCAAGCAAAGTAAAGAGGACAGTGAGCTCGAAAACTGGGAGGCAGCTGCTGATGAAGATGATGAGGATGTCAAGGAAAGCTGGGATGCAGATTCTGAAGAGGAAGGAGAGAAGAAGGCTTCCTCTACCTTGCCGGTTAGACAGAAGGAACAAGAAGATTCTGATTCTGATTCTGATTCTGAAGACGACGATTCATCCGAAGACGAAGAAGCGACCGCGAGAGAATTAGCTGAAATCAAAAGAAAGAACGAGGCAGCGGAAAGAAAACGAAAGGCACACGAAGCAGCATTGGCGGCTAGGTCGAAGGATAACTTGCGATCTCCTATTTGCTGTATTCTTGGACACGTCGATACCGGAAAGACTAAGCTTCTGGATAAAATTCGACAAACTAATGTGCAGGAAGGAGAAGCTGGAGGTATTACGCAACAGATTGGTGCGACTTACTTCCCAGTTGAGGCTATTAGGAAGAAGATTGCGGTAGTGAACCGAGATGAGAGCTTCGATCTTAAGGTGCCTGGTCTCTTGGTGATCGATACACCTGGGCACGAGTCTTTCTCTAATTTACGTTCTCGTGGTTCATCACTTTGTAACATCGCTATTCTTGTCGTTGATATTATGCACGGTCTTGAACCTCAGACTTTGGAATCCATGAAACTCCTTCGGGATAGAAAGACACCTTTCATTGTTGCCCTCAACAAAATTGATCGTCTATATGGCTGGAAGAAGGTTGATAACAATGGATTCCAAGAGAGTTTGGCACTTCAAAACAAGGGTGTACAAAACGAATTTGCAAAGCGTCTCGCGGATACAAAGGTCGCTTTTGCCGAACAAGGATTTAACGCTGAAGTGTTCTATGAGAACAAATCTATGGCCAAGAATGTTTCTTTGGTACCAACATCAGCTCATACTGGTGAAGGTATTCCAGATATGCTCAAGTTGATCCTTCAACTCACCCAAGAGCGTATGGTCGGCGCATTGATGTACCTTTCCGAAGTTCAGTGTACTGTTCTCGAGGTCAAGGCTATTGAAGGTTTCGGTATGACTATCGATGTCATTTTATCCAATGGTATTCTTCGAGAAGGTGATCGTATTGTAGTATGTGGTGTAGATGGAGCTATAACCACAAACATTCGAGCACTCTTAACACCAGCCGAGATGAAGGAACTTCGTCTAAAATCCCAATATGTCCACAACAAGGAGGTCAAGGCCGCGCTCGGTGTCAAGATTTCTGCACCCGGTCTCGAAGGAGCTATTGCAGGTTCAAGATTGATGGTTGTTGGTCCTGACGATGATGAGTCGGATGTCGAGGCTGAGGTTGAGTCTGATCTTGGTGCACTCTTCAGCCGAGTTGAGAAATCTGGACGTGGTGTCACCGTTCAAGCATCTACTCTTGGGTCTCTGGAAGCTCTTCTAGATTTCCTAAAAGTATCCAAGATTCCGGTTGCCAACGTAGGTATTGGTCCAGTTTTCAGGAGAGATGTTATGAATTGTGGTACTATGCTTGAAAAGCAAAAAGAATACGCCGTCATGTTGTGTTTCGATGTTAAGATCGACAAAGAAGCTCAACAATATGCTGATGATCAAGGCATCAAGATCTTCACTGCTGATATTATCTATCATCTTTTCGATTCCTTCACCAAGCATATGCAGGTCATTGCTGAAGCAAAGAAGGAGGCTTCTAAACTTTTGGCTGTCTTCCCATGCGTTCTTAAACCCGTAGCTGTTTTCAACAAGACTGGCCCTATTGTCATTGGTGTCGACGTTGTTGAAGGAAATCTCAGATTGCACACCCCTATAGCCGCTGTAAAACACAACTCTGTCACTGGTAGCAAGGAGATTGTGGGTATTGGAAGAGTCACATCCATTGAACGTGACCACAAGCAACTCGAAAAGTGCAAGAGAGGAGAACCTTCCGTTGCTATCAAAATCGAAATGGGAAGCTCGCAACCGACATATGGTAGACACTTGGAGGAATCCGATACCTTATACTCGCTGATTAGCAGAAAGAGCATCGACACTCTGAAGGAGTTCTACAGAGATGAAGTCAAGAAAGATGAGTGGGCACTGATTCTGAAGCTGAAGCCACTTTTCGATGTTTCTTAAGTAGATTAATGGTCGATGGTGAAAGGGATATCTGTATGTATTATGCATGAGCCATTTAAACTTTGCCCCTCTATGTACATGCTCTACTTCAAAATTTAGATGATTATACCCATGATTTTGTTTCTTCTACAATAGTGATACATTTATAAACGCTATATATGTTTCCCACAATCTAAGAGCAATGATGTCACTGATAAATCAATATCAGTAAGTGTGTTTGCAGCCTCGACTCCGAATCTTTATGTCCTCCAATTCGTCAACGCCCAAAAATATGGAAGGTCTACATCTATAGCATTCAGCCAAGAGCATGTAATCAGTGGAAAGTTGTATTTTATATTATATCGCCAAACTAAAACTACCTTGGTAAGTGTTTCTTGATGTCCTTTATACGCATAACTGGTGATATGGATTAGTGGTAAAGGAGTTTATGCTATATGGGTGATTTGTTGGACTTTGCTACGTTATATTTAGGTAATGGGAAATGGAAGGGGGAAAAGAGCTTCGTAGTAGATTTTCAGAGTATTGAGGTGAATTTATAGATGGTATCTATTGTGTGGGTGCTATTTGATGCTGGATATTGGATGACAAAGCTTCTTGATATATATAAGGTACATAGATGAGGAATAATTGAATGGATATATAGAAGTAATATTTCGAGACTGCAAGAGTGTGATTCTGATACAATTATAGACCACTTTTTCAATATATAACTTTGTTTGCATGTTTGTAGTAGGGAACATCTCGCATCTGTAATATCTCCAGAACATAAAAGAGAGCTTCTCAGACCCTCATTAAACGCTAGCAAGGTATAAATCCACTAATCTAATTTGAGAGTCAAGATTCTTACCGCTTTATGGCAGAATTTAATTTTTGGACAAGTTTTTAGACTGAGCTCTCCAAATTTCACAATTTCTGCAACTATCCGGCTATAATTCGAAATGGGTAGCAAAAGGAAGCGTTCAGCTCAAGATGCTGCAGTTGCAGCTCCTGCTGCCAAAAAGCAACATAAAACTTCCAAGCCAGCGACCAAGAAGCCCGTGGAAACTCCTGCTCCTCTCGATACTTCTCCATTTGTCAACAACCCAAGAGGGGACGATTTGAAGCGTGAAGTTAGCCTTTATGATATGCTTAGTAGTGAGGATGATTCGCAACGACTTGACGCCGCCAATGCTATCGTGTCCGGGTTATTGGGTGGAGATGGAGTCGACGAATCAACACTACAAAAGCACTTGGAGAGAAGATTGTTTCGGGGACTTGCAAGTGGAAGAAAAGGTGCGCGATTGGGCTTCAGTATTGTACTTTCGGAACTCCTGGCACAGCTTTTTGGTTCGGCGAATTTGAGTGCGACGAAATATCCAGGATTGACCTTCGACAACGTCTTCGAATTCTTGATCCTCAAAACAAAACCTGAGGGCGATCTTAGCGGACAGGAACAGAAAGATCATGCTCTTGGCTTATTGTTTGGACTACAATGCTTTGTCAGGTCCAAGATACTTTTTTCGATCGATGGAAAATGGGAATTGGTTCTGGACAAGCTATTGGAGTTATCCAGCAAAAAGTCCTGGACTCGGGAGGAATGCGGTTGGGTAATTATGGAAGCTTTGGAGCAGATGAACCAAGAACAGGCGGAATCGACCTTGAATAAGCTGTGCGATGTTGGATTGGGACTCTCGCCGGAGGGTGTTGGTATCTGGCTTAGAGCAAGGGATAAGTTCCCAAAAATGAAGTTTCCAAGCAATCCTTGGGGACAGAGTGGTAATCCATTGGAGCATCTCAACTCTCTCGCAAAAGCACTCAAGGAGAGTTCGTCCAGTGAGGAAACTTCGAGTAAAGGTCAACAAGCCAAGCAAACTGGAACATGGAATGCAAAGTTACATTTTGTCTGGGACATTGTCTTGAGTCAGTATGTTAAGGCAGCTAATAGCAAGGCCAAGAACATCATGTCCGAATTTGACAAATTTTGGAAGGTTACTGTTGATGGTAAGTTGTTCTTGTTCTATGACTTGGCCTATCACTAACTATCCGCTAGAAAATCTATTTTCTGTATCTGCATCAAGAGAGCGTAAATTCTGGGGTTTCTTGGTCTTTCAAAGAATGATTCAAAGCCATATTTCTTGTACAAAACTTATCACTAGTATTTTCAGCCACAATCTTGTCCGATGCCTTATAAATCACGTTCAGGAGAAAGATCGTTTCCTAAACCGGGCCGCCGACAAGTCGCTAAAGGTCCTTACACATGCAGTTGAAGAGAATCCTGAAGCATTAGTTGTTGTTCTTCAAGGATTGATTGATGGCCATGGTGCATATAGTTTCGACCGGGTCACAAAAACAAAAACGGTAGAAAAACTTCTGAGCATGGTTGATGATACAAATGGCGAGGCTGTCCTCGAAGTTCTCACCTCTCCCGTTTCAGTCGTACCAAGCTCGGAAACCAACGACGCCGAAAAACGTCGACAAATGTTTGGAGACTATGTTTTGACTGCAATTCGACATGTTGACATCACAGAAGCATCACAAAACTCAAGTTGGATCAAAACCGCTGCGTTACCTCAGCTTGCTTCATTAGCATACTCGAATAACTCAGAAGCCAAACCTCCCATCTCTGAAGGCACCCGAACATTGATGAGAAACCGATTGACTTCAGCTTTCACCCATCTGTTGTCTAATATGGATGGCTATCATTATCCTTGCGATTTGGTTATTTCCTGCACACCTGATGCAGTTCCTATGGACGGACTCATTACAGGTGCTAAAGATGCTGCATTCGCTACATTACAGAAACTTATGAAGAAAGCAAAGAAGGGAGGAAAGGATAAGGCAACTTTCCAAACACTGTCATTGTTATATGCTTTGGTGATTTTTCAATTGTATAATGGAGACGTCGAAGCTGTGTCTATTCTAGACGAGTTGAAGCTATGTTACGACAACTTAATCAAGCACAGATCAACAGAAGATTCAGAGGTTGAGCCTTTCGAGGTTCTCGTGGAGCTTTTGTTATCTTTCCTTTCTAGACCTTCTGCTCTTCTTCGAAAAGTCACTCAACATGTCTTTACTGCATTCATGGGTGATATGACTGAAGGTGGATTGAAACTCATGACGGACGTACTGGAAACTAGCGAAAACATGAGAGGGCAACAGGAAATGTTCGATGAGAACCCAGATGATGAAGACGCGATGGATGTTGATGAAGAAGATGACGAAATGGATTCAGATGTTGAGGTTGTTGACATGAACGGCGAGGAAGGTCACTTGAATGCCCATCTTGCGGAGGAAGAGGAAGAGAGTGATGAAGAAGACGAGGAAGATGAGGGAGATGATGAGGCTAACAGAGAGCTCAATGATGCGTTAGCAAAGATCCTCGGCACCTCCGCATTAGACCAAAACAACGAAGATGAGGATGGCGATAGCGACTCCGACATGACTGATTCAGGGATGGATGCTCTAACTCCAAAATTAGAGGAGGTTCTCGGACGAATGCAGAAGAAGGGGCCAGATAAAAAGCAAGAGCAAAAGGATGCCAAGGAAAACATGATCAACTTCAAAAGCAGAGTTTTGGATCTTCTTGACATATATGCCAAGAAGCAAGCTTCTGATCCCTTGGCTGCGGAGATTTTGTTACCTTTGCTGCGATTGATCCGTACTACCAAAGCCAAGCATTTGAGTGACAAGGCATTCTCAATAATTCAAGCTTTCGCAAAATCCAAATCGAAGGCATCGTCTTCGGAAGCCGAGGTAGAAATTAATGTCAAGGCACAAATCGCATTGATCAAGGGTATCCATGAGGAAGTACTCAAGGACCAATCCAAGGTCTTCGCCAAAGCTGCCAGTACAGCTAGTTTATCTTTGGCCTCTGGGATTTATAGGGCGGATAAGAGTCAATTTGAGAAGATTGGAAAGGTTTACTTGCACACGATGACAAAGTGCGATGTCGAGGGTGTGAAGATTCAGGCTAGTTTTGTGAGCGATTGGGTTAATTGGTGGCAAAGTCATTTTGCCCAAGCTACGGCAGGAGGTGCTGCGAAGGAAGACTAGAGGTAGATTAGCGGGATCTGAGTGTACATGTAGAGATACCAATGAATCAAAAGTTTTAGCGATTATGTCACAAGATACAGGGGGTTGTTATTGAGATTTCAATACGGGATTTCTTCTCAGTGACCATAAGGTTTTGGTGCCTTTGGGGGTTTGATTCACTTGTACTCATATTTATGGTTTAGAAAAATACAAGTAAGTAAACCTTTATTTCTACACTTTCTATGGAAGCTCAGACTCCATGATACAATTACTCAACTTATCCCGCGTATACAGCATACCTAGAATCATCATTTATATGTATAGAGTCTCGTGGTATCAGTATGTGTTTACCCTCACTTCGAGGTTGGGAAAATGTATCCAACTGCAGTAGGACGGCGAACAAAAATATTCGAAATGGCTTGAAGGACTCACTCACTTCGATCATGCCATTAATCACCTTCTTTCTCCTCACAGCAATCACATACATTTCCATTTCACTACTCAATAATCTTCCTTTTGATATGTTTAACGCCACGCCTACTCCGCAGTTTCTCGCCCAGAATAATAGCACAACACTAACAACAACAGCTGGGATTTTTACCGCTTTGCTCATAATCCTTGCCATACTTTGAGGCATCGCTCAGCGTAGGAAGCGTGTGCCTTTTTATTGGAGTATCTCCTCTCCTACATTGGATTGTTCTTCATCCTCGGAGAATGCATTATAGCTTTAGGTAAGTTTGTGTACTCCAGCGGAGCTGGGGTTTTGCTGCCGTTTTTCCCAGTTTAATTGTGATATGTAGTACAGGTCCCTGAAGCTAGAGCAGGACATGATGTTGTCTATCTTGAAGCTGCTGCCCCAAAAAGCTAGCCAATGAGTATATAATCATGTATCCTACTGGAATCCTTTACATCTCGACTTTTGCATTCACGACTTTCAATCGTTTGCCTTTACCTGGGGATATTAGTCACAAGGCTAACTAGGAGCGCAACGTATATACTTGTAGGGATTGTCATTTCCACCTTGATTTCGAAGACATTTACAGCAATCTTCCAATGGTGGCCTATCCATTATATCTGGGATAAAACCGTAATCGACGACCATTGACTTAATCAGGGCGCCATGTTTCAATTTTGGAGCATACCCAACATTGCGACAGATGGAGAAATGTTAATCCTACCGATTCCCACAATATGGAACTTAAAAACGTCCCTGGTTCGGAAAGTAGGTCTCACCTTCATCTTCCTAGTAGGTAGTATAGTATGTAAGTTGGTGTAGACTGCTTTTGCCTCATTCTATGCTTCAACTCGTCCACACCTTTACTCTTCTTCCCCATTTACTTGTTTCAAATTTTACCCTTCTTTCCAACCAAGAGAGATATACCTGATAGTCGATATGAAATCAGTGGTTTAGTTGCTTCCTGTGTCTGTTTTGCTCTATCCACCAAAACAGCCGCGTTCAATGACGCAAGGTGGGTGTCTGTCGGACTTCAAATATTGACTTTGTCGAGCCATCAATGTATCTCTTCACTGGCATTCCAATCCTTAGACCAATTTTGAACTCGTTCGTATCTAAGTTCAGAGCCATCGTCGGTCGACGAAATCATATGGACTTCCCTCGTCAGATGGACTCCATAGCTCTCGCAGTAGAGAACGTCGTCATGTACATGGTATTAAGCAAAGCAAGTATTAGGCTCCACTGCAAGATGATATCAATACCCTTGGGGATAGTCTGGCTCTCGTCGAGTATAGACACAATGTTACAGGTGGCGCCAGAAAGGGATCGAGTGTCGGGGAGGGGAAAGAAGAGCCTGGTATTCGACGAACACAAGAGATTGTAGTGACGCGAGATTCCTTGTGAGCTTGTCGGACATGAACGGTTAGCACTGCTTGTTACAAGATCTGATATGGCTTTGCAACTGTTGATATCAAGAAATGGTCTGTAGGCAAGGCTCTTTTGCAAAAATTGATGATAGTATCATCCTTCACCATCACGGCCTCCCAGCAGAAATCGATTGTAGATGATTGTTAGACTTCTCAACCCGGGTAGTTTCAATATACCAATTCAAAGATCGGAGAGCTCGCCTACTTAATGATGCAATCCTTGCTCGCCTCGTACCAGGCTAGCTAAGACTTTTCCCGTCACTACTGCCATCGCATATCCACGCAATGACAAAATCGCGCTGTATTTATTAAAACGAAATTTGGCAGCGACTTATCTTCCGGGGGCGATCATTGATCAATCAACCAATCTGAGGTTGGTTTTATCGCAATATCACGAGATCACTCCCCATTAGTGGAAGATACCATTGGCTTACATAACATCACAGCGCATCTCATCCCCCTCAGACCGTTTCAAACAACCACTAATCCACACGCAACTACTCACACTCTCAAACATCATTTGTGACAGCAACCACATGCGGATAACAACATGGTAATATTCCTCACTTCAAACCAATATTCCTGCGAATAACCCGCTCAGGAATACTATAATTCCATCAGATATATCTCCGTCCCCAATCATGACTGATAATATCGTCTTCGGAGAACAATGCATCTAACAAACTAACTCTTCGCCGTTCATTAACCAAATAACCAGTTTCATAATATCTACTTTACTCTTCCTTATCACCATCCTTTACCTCTCTTGCACAAACTGCACGCCAAGAATATTCCCTCATCCACATCAATTCTAGAAGGCCGGCCCTTCAATTTCCATTCCCTAGTAATGCCATCCAGAACATTCTTTTATCTCCAATTCTTCTTCTCTTTATATATTTCTTGCGTATATGCTTTTCCCTTTTCTCTCTTAAGAACGAAACACATCGAAACCAGAGATCTCTCAGCCGTAGCAAGTGAACTCGGCACACTAGGGACTGATCTCCAGAGCACAAGTACTTTAAAAACCTTTCTGGGCGACAAAGGAAATGTGATTACGCAGAATGACGTGCGGGATAGTAATGGAAGTTGTGCTACGATGACTGTATTGTTTGCGCGGGGAACGGGGGAAGTTGGTAGGTTTACTCGCTCAACTACCTATGGATTATTCTCGCGCGTGAGGGGAATCGAGGAAGCGAAGCTAACACAACTTACCGAATAGGTAACGTAGGCCTTCTAACCGGTCCTCCATTCTTCACAGCCCTAGCTGCATACATGAACGAAACAGGAAGCATGTCCATCCAAGGGGTAGATTATCCCGCAAGCGTCTCCGGATTTCTCGCCGGTGGCGATCCAGCTGGTGCAAAAACCATGTTTGCACTCCCCCTTCTTCTCATATTCCTCTCTAAACCACACTCACTCACTAACCCACGCACCCCAGGGCCGATCTAATAAGCAATACTCTAACCAGCTGTCCGAACACCCATCTCACTGTATCCGGCTACTCCCAGGGAGCTCAACTTGTTCACCTCGCTATGAGTTCGCTTCCTGCCACCACCACATCACGCATTAAATCCGTCGTGATGTTTGGGGATCCAAAGAATGGTACTGCGTTAGCTGGTATCGATTCGAGTAAAGTCATGACGATCTGTAATGCCAAAGATGATATTTGTAAAGGTGGGGATGCCATACTACCAGCTCATTTAGAATATAGTGCGAAGGCTGGAACTGCCGCCATGTTTGCGTTGAGTGGGTTGGCGGATGTAGGAATTACGAGTGCGAGGAAAGTTACTGGAGTTAATGGGATATCTTGAATATTTTAGGGCTGTGAAAAGGGAAAATAAGAATCTGAGAGATGAAATTTTTGAAGTCTTTAGACTAACAAAGTTGAGTTTATTTTAATCTAATGAATCTATCACAAACTTTCTATCTATGTATTGTAAACGAAGTGTAATACTGTACAAAAAGGTATCTATATGCTTCATCCCAAAATCTCTCGTTCCAGAGAATCCCCTGTTCTAACCATGGTTTTGATAGCATTCAATGTCCTTGAACAATCATGTTCCAAATCATTGAGCAAAAGTCGATTAGCCCTTGATTCCGCAGCCATAGCCTGTATACTGAGAAAGCCTTTGGTAAGGTACAAAAATGTGCGGTAATCTGGACGTAGAGACGTCAATAACTTTCCCTTCCTTCTAACCTCCAAGGGTAATCTGTTTTTCTCGCTTGTTAGGAATCTTAGCTTAGCCCATCCCTTCCAATGATCCATCAGGACCGTTTCGCATGTCTTAAATGCCAGTTTGAAATGTCGAAATTTGGCAAGATGTTGGATATATTCGTTCCAGTTTTGATTACTTAGTTGAAAACCCATATCCGTGATCTCGTTGACAGTTCGTATCATGACGTTGATTTTCCCTTGCCTCGCAAGAGCAATCATGTAGAAGTGCAAGGCCTTTGTCAGAGAAAGTCTATGTGCTGACTTGATTGGTTCCTTCTTGTTCTCCACATCGACTTGTACATCTTCCAAAGCACGCTCTGCAGATGCATAGTCAATGTCACCTTCAACCGTTTCTACCATCTTGGATTCATCCGTACGAGAAAGTGATTTGGAAAGCCGGAGGGATTGAGCTCGCTTTTGGGTATCAGAGACGAACTGCTTCCACAGATCTTCCACAGCGTCATAATCCAGCTCTTGGAGTTTTAGTGACATCAAAGCAGTGGTAACATTTCCCGGCTGTGTGTCTTTTCTGTCGGCTGGTAACATTCTCAAGAAACGTTGATGCATATCCTTGGCGGATGTTATCTCAATATTCTGAGAAAGTACAAATATGATATACCCGAAAAGGGTGGTAGGAAAAGCGATATTAAGTGGCTCGTGCTGTATACCTTTCCTGACTTTGTCGCTGATATCGCGGGGATTCATTGTTTGGACAACTTGTTCAAATATTTCCATGGCGCCGTGTGGATCTCCCCAAGTAACCCTAGCTGCCTGAATTGCAGCTCTCAACTCCAAGAATTTTGTGCTTGCAGTCTTCCTTCTTTTTTGCTCAAGCATTCGATCTTGGATCACAAAAACATCCTTGAAACGTTTAGCAGCAAGATAACCACCCATCACAATCGCATAATGAAGACTAGTGGCCGGTATACCAGCTTCTGGCATAACCTCTGCGAGAATTTGCCAGGCCCGTTCGGGCTGTTTTACCATAGCCAAAGCCTGCATGAGAGCTGCATACGTGTCACCATCATGCTCTATATTAAGCTTAGACATTCTTTGAAGAATTCGATTAACGTTGATGAGGTCATAACGCAATGCCCAAGCAACAAGCAAAGAATTCCACATTCGAGTTCGTGAATCTGAGAATTTCAAATTCACAGCTTCTTCGCATATAGTTTCAGCTTCTTCCAATCTATCGCCGGCCAGATAGGCAGTAACGAGTGTGCTAACCATAGCTGCACTTTTTTCAACTCCATAAGAAGCCGACACTCGATACAGCTCAATAGTGTTTTCAAGATCGCCACGTGAGGCACACATCCCCATTAGGGTTCCAAATGTATAGTCGTCAGGTTGAAGTTTTCTTTTTGTAACAGTAGATTCAAAAGTTTCCAAGGCATCATCATATTGACCAACCTGCGCATAAGCACTGATAAGAATGTTGCAACATGTTATGGTCGGCTTAAGACGATATTTCTTTCGGATACTTTTAAACACCTCGAGGACTCGTTCGGGCTCTCCTCTCCTTGCATAAACATGCAGAAGAGGAGCCATATCGTCCGCCGATGCCAAAGGATTGGGAGTTGTTGCAGATTCACTTTCTAATCGCATATATTTTTCTGAAAACTGTTCAAACAAGGCATAAACGGTGTCGGCATCTCCATGACGTGCGAATTCATCCATGCATCTCCTGAGTGACGTTCGATCCAGAGTCTGGTTGAAGCGGAACATATCCGCAAATACTTCTTGTATTCCAATCAAATCATGATTCTTGAAGAAGATTTGCAGTACTGATTGTAACATGGACCTTGGAAGCAAGAGGTTCTTCATTGGACTTTCTCGAGCTTGCCTGTAAAGGATGACGGCTGCTTTTGGTTGACCGAGAGACAGTAGCATTTTTGTTGCCTGTGTATAAAGAGAAACCGATTCAGTTCCCCAGTCTTGAATATGTCTTATAAGTGGCCAGAATGTGGCATATGAAAAGTGTTTCGCACTTAGTAGAGCTGAGGTAAGCACTGCCGTAGCGAATTTCGTGAGGGCTTCAGATGGTAGAGTCTCATCTCCTGACGGAATTCCTAGTGACTTGTTGACATACTTTGCCAGAAGTAAAGCTTTTTCAGGAAGATCCTCTAAATGATGTATGCTTTTGAACATATCATAACGTGGCCCAGTAAGATTATCGTGCAGCTGCACCTCTGTCCAGAGCGTGAAAGCTTTTGACCACAAACTATTCGTCATGAGATGTAACATAATATCTGATCCCCCAGCTGTTGTGTTAAACTTTTCGAGCGAGTAGTGGTAAAGTTCATTCGCTCTTGAGAAATTCTGCAGTCTCAGATAAGTACGAATCACGATCTCGTATATCTCTGGTTTCTCTCGACGATCATCGCATCGCTCGAATAATGAAGTTGCCCTCTCCGCATCTACTATTCGATTAGAAGCTGCCATATATTCCAAAACTTGAATCCGAATGCGCTCCTCGGCCCAGCTGCCGAATGTCAACCGTCGATATTTTCGCCACAACTCTTCGTATCGGGATGATGTTGTTATTCCTAGAACAGTTGCGATAGTTGCTGCATCATCAGGTGCCTCGTGTATTATAGGACGCTTTTTAATCTCGGTGGGTGCTTTCGTTTCAGCATCTACTGGAACCAACGCTAGCGAAGGTTGCTTAGCAGAAGACGTGTAGAGCCGATAACCAGAACTTCTCAATCCTATTCTTGTCCTCTTCCCATCTTGCCTATCAACTCCCAGCCCTGAATATTGCCGTAGGAATTTGAGGGTACCGGCTGGATAGAGAAAGTCCAAGAAAATGCCAGGGTTTTCATTCACAGTTCCATCATTGGGTAATCGTGGGTTCGTGCCCTCGACAACATCAGGTCCTTGTAACATGAGCTGCCATAACGGCGAGAGCTCAAGCTCAATTGCACCATGGGTCCAGAACCCCGAATGGAGTGTGCGACGACTTTTGACTAAGTGTTTGGGTCCTGGTAGAAGGCGCCGCAGACTGCCTGTTTCAAGACATCCCGCCGTGCGCTCGAGCATGCCCTACCAAGAGAGACAGAAATCGTATAGGGATATGTAGAAAACAGTTTTAATCGTCACCGGTGTGCGGCTCTAACGTGAAAATCAAAATCTAATTCGATATCAGCCGATTTTGTAAGTTGAAAAAGAACATACACAAGCCCTGTACTCACCGTAGAACATGCTTTGCACAGTCAAAATTAGACTGAAATTGGGATCATAAGGATGAGATATTGGGAATCTGTCAATCCGTCAATCTATAGTGATTCCAGTGATATATCAAGTTTACTCAAGGTAAAAGAGGCAAAAACTTCATTCGTCAACGTAGGCAATAAATTTAGCTGGGTCGGATCATGATTTATTTTTGCTCCGTTTGCTTAAGTAAGCAGCATTTCTATGGAGGGGTGGTAGTGTTCTCCACCAGCCAATGCTATAGTGATATCACCACTTCAACATTCTGAATTGGATTCAATGTTGAAGCTATGTTATTTATTCCAATTGTATCAAAAATAGAGCGAAAGGAAGATTTAGGTACTAAGCAGTTCATTCTTCTCACCGTTTCTTTCATGTAAGGCGAAAGGTATATATACTCGATCTATTAGTTGTTACGGGAGCTGCCTCTAGGGTCACGTGGAAGTGTCTAGAGATCTC
>JBBMOJ010000687.1:0-15610 GCA_038090695.1 Sclerotinia spermophila | reverse complement strand
GAGAGATCTCTAGACACTTCCACGTGACCCTAGAGGCAGCTCCCGTAACAGAATTCTAATTAAATATAGCAATTTATCTTTAAAACTAGGGATTATTCATTTCTTTATAGATATAGTTCGGTTTTATTTTAAAAGGAATTGTTTGTATATTAATATCTTTGGATGGGGTTTAGTCTTTTAATATATATAAAGAAGATAAAAAGTAAATCTTTTTTAAGAAAAAAGAAATAATAGAATATAAATAAATAACTAAAGTTTAATTATATTATTTGTATTTAGAGGTTGATAAGTATATAGAAGATTGTAAAAGATTAAAAAAAAGGAGTATGGATTAAAGAATAAGAATTGTAAAGGATAAGGAGTAGTCTTTTAGTAATTCAGAAGATTTGTTAACTATTGTTTATTCAAAGTTAGGGTAAATCTAGAAATAGAATCCTAATCTATTGAAAAGTTGGATAAGTAGGTTTAGGCATTTAGTGAACCTTCTAATATATATTATTATATTATCAGTGAATTGAAGGTATAAAGGTGTTTGAGGTTAATTAGCTTTTGATCGATTGTTGATTGAATATTCAAAGAAATAAAAAAGTGTTTTCAGATTATTATAAAAATATTTTTGTTTGTTAATTAGATAATTGAATCTTTTATAATAGATTATAAAATTATTATGATTGGTTTTTATTATTAATAATCTATATAATATATTTCTAAGGAATTCTAATTATATTGGCTCCTTTATATTATAGATTAACTTCTATAATTTATAAATTAGAAAGGTTTTAATATTAGCGGATTGTTACTAGAACACTTTCGATAAATAATATCTTATATAGAATTCAAAGTGGATTCTATTAATTGTAAATAGTCAAGCAATATTAGTATCTATAAAACTAAAAATATCTTTATTAGTTAGGTGGTCTACTACTTTATTATTAATAATACCAATATAGTCTGAGGCTTATTTAATTTTGATATTATAAGTTCTTATTACTTTATAATATTTATAGAATGCCTATTATAATAACGCTACTATATTACTATATATACACTATATAATTAATATACTATCGATATATATCTATATCCAGTCTGTAATAAACTTTTAGTAGAACTTAATCAGATATTTAAGACTGTGCTATATACTAATTGCTTCTATATCGAATATATAGAAATCAATTTGAATATATTTATTTCCAAAAACAATCTATATCTTATTCTAATAGATTATATATTTTAAATCTACATTAATTATTCAGTTATCATCGATCTCCATTGATTATATTCGATATATCTAAGTTAAACCTTTATTATAAAAACAATTGCTGCTAGGAGTCTCCCTACTACTATACTATTATCAATATATATACACAGTATTGAAAGCCCTCCGGATTATATTATAATTATCCTAAAAGCTTTAATTATTTCTTTATTAATTATAGAACTAGTAGTAAACTCTATACTTATTATAATCAAAATACAATTCGAAAGAATTAATAAGGTCGAAGAAGATATATAATAGATAAATAAAACCTTTACAATTTTTATAAATCGATTTACAAATAATAACAAAGATAATTAATATTAATATCAATATACTTTAAAGATCAAAAACATTATATTAATAGTACTTCTAAACTTAATATATAATAAGCAAAACAGGAATATATTAATAATAATATTAAGCCCCCCAAAGATATTTTATTAAGAAGCAGCGAAAACATCAATAATACTTTAAATATCCAAACCTGCTAACTAACCTAATACAATTTGTACTTATTCTTTTAGAAAATTAAATACAATACACTCAAAAATAAAAATAAATAAAAAGGATTAGGATTATATCAATAAAATAATTCTAATTATAACAAACAAGGAAACCTATTATAAAGAAATCAAT
Source organism: Sclerotinia spermophila (assembly GCA_038090695.1). Taxonomy (NCBI): domain Eukaryota; kingdom Fungi; phylum Ascomycota; class Leotiomycetes; order Helotiales; family Sclerotiniaceae; genus Sclerotinia; species Sclerotinia spermophila. The sequence continues at coordinate 13,713 of JBBMOJ010000687.1, read as the reverse complement.
CCCTTCCTTTTTTAATAAAAGATTAAAAATACAATATCAAAATTAATCCTTGGAAAAGTCCTTTACTTATAGGAAAATAATACTAAATAATTATTACAATATAATACAACCGCTATTTACATTAACCTACTGAAACCCAAAAATACTAACCGGATTATTATCACGGCGCCAACTATATGTTCTGTAGTTGCCTTTGTACCTCAGGTATAGACTACTAGTGTATCCTACTTCCTATAAATAGAACCTCTCTCTTATATAGCCTTCTACTCTTATAATACAATATAAGTCTTTATTTATACTCTGATAGTTTGTATTATTAATAAGAAAGCTATTGTAGCTTCATTTTAATTAATTCTATCAAAGTTATATACCGATTATATCAATCGTATCTATTACTAACTAATCATACACTCTTACTACTATTGTTTAGAAACTCTATTTAATTGTTTCGATCCTGAGAGTATTCTAACTATAATTGCCATCTATATTAATATCTATATCTAATCTAATATCTAGTCTAATTCTGTATTATCCTTTCTTGAATTATATCGTCAACTCTATTAAAATCGATATTATTAACTTCATCAACTTATTCAATAATCCAACTACTACCTATTTCACTACTATATAAGCTATATTTTCATCAATCGAATCAATCACTAGCTCTTTACAATCCCAAATTGCCCAATTTAAAAATACAAATAATACACTAAAGATTATTATTTGTAATACTTCTTAAACCCTGTCTCATTGAAAGTACCTTACTACCCCCGAAAAGTTTAATAATAATGGATAAGATATTGTAAAACACTAAAATCAATATACTACCTTCTATAATACAATCAATCATTGCTTAACTATAGATTACAAAAATAAAACAGAATTCCAAAAGATTACATTCCTTATTAATTTACTCTTTAGTCCTATATATACAAATAACCAAATCTATTTTAATACAATCATTAATAACCTATATAATATTAACCTTTGGCTGATCGAATAGTATACTATATTAAGTATCTAATAGGAACTAAATAAATAATACTAAACTCTTAATCTTTCCTATAAAGCTTTATAGATTATAATAAATACAAAATGAAGAAGACTTTATTTAACAACTTTATTATTGAGTTTAAATAGCTTATTATAAAGTATAAAAAGATTACTGAATAATAAGTTTCCGATCTCAAGCTTAAAGTTTCCCAAAAACTAATCGATATCTTTATTAATCATTCTAATAAACCTTTCACTACTAATATCAATATATAAATCATTTAGTAATAAGGAATCTATAATAATTTAAAAGAAAAAGCCCACCTAAACAATCAATATAAAAATCAAAGCATTAATTTCAATTATAATCAATCAAAACCCTATAACAAAAAACTAACTACCCCTATTATAATCCCTATACTAGATATTTCTAACAATTTAATATAATTAAATACTATTTATCAAAATCAATATTCCTTGATTTGTTATATTCGGAATCAATATATTGAATTCGATTTCAGTTTTTTTATTATAAAAAGCCTAATTATATTAAAACCAATTGTAAAAAGAAGCAAGTTAACAATATAAAATACAATATCAATTTAAGCTCTAGATATATCCTAAATATCAATCGTTTCCTTATTACAAACCAATATCAAAACCCCAAATTCTATTACAATCTAGCTACCCCTTCTTATCCAAATATATTCCAATCTATTAATTGTTCTTCTACCCCCCAAGCACTATTATATTTTGCCTCCCCGATTCTATTTAAATACACCCAAAAGCTTAATTTAAAAGGATTTATTAAAGAATCCATTCAATTCTCTAATTGAATATATTAAAAGATTAATCTCGATTTATAATTACAAATCAAAATTCTTTATAAAAAATTTACCTTTATAAATTAAAAGATCTATTATATTTAGGGATTCTTTATATTTTAAATCAATAAATAATAAATCTTTTAAAATCTTAATCGAAATTTCCCTTATATCTAATATAATTATCCCACTCATTAAACTAATAGATAATAGGGCTATAGAATATGATTTTATTAATAGAACATTTATTTCTAAGTTCTATATCCCTATACACCCCCTCCCTTATACTTATCACCTACTCCTTATTGATAGAAAAACCTCTAATAATCTATCCCAATATATACTATTAAATATATAAATCAATAATTATAAAAAGTTAGATTTATTCTATATAACTACTCTTTTGAATATAAACCCTATAATCCTCGACTTTCTATAACTCCAATATTATAATTCTATTATTAATTGAATAGTAATAACCCTAAAATTTATATCCATATATTACTTTAGATATTACTATCCTATCAATTCTATTACAATTATTATTCCCAACCCTATATTAGCCCTAATTGATATTATACCGAAACCAAATCCATATTTATATAATAAAAAACTAATATCGAGGTTTTATCAAACCTCGATAATGAAGATTGTTAATAAAAACTTTGAGAATATTTTATTATTATTTCAAAACCCTTCAATCCTTTTCGAGTTTATTAATTCAATTCTAATAATAATTGAAGAAATTGCTATAAAAAACTCTGGAATTATAATATATATAACACTATTCAAGCCCAATTACTATTATACTTTTCAAGTCTCCAAAGCTACAAATATTTATATTAGAATAATCCTAAATCAATCGATTCTAAAACCAATTCCAATACAGATTGTTGCTAGCTCCAGGTTATACAAAAAACTATTATAAAACAAGAATATTCTACTCCTATTAAACACACTATTGTTATTAAACCTTTTAAGCAAACCAAGCCCCTTAAACAAATCAATCGATATATTACAAAGTATCTAATAGGAAATAAACAATATAAAATTCCTTATAATTAATAGCTTTATTCAATTCTATAAAGATTAGAAAGCTTATATTATAAGAATATCCTAGAACAAATTGAATAGAGCTTGTAAACTATATCGGATAATAATTAATAATTCTATTCAATTATATTATAGTATTATAGAAAGTGATATTGAAAAGTTTATAAAAAAAACTAATCAATCTATATCTTCTATAATAGAGATTCAAAACAAACTATTAATTTAGCTTTACAATTTGTTTATTAATTTCCTATCCTTTTTTATAAACAAACTTCTATTATAGTATTCTTGGGATTATAAAATTGAATTTATATTAGGCAAAGAATCCTTATATTAGAAAAGCTATTTGATATTTCTAGTTAAGTTTTAGATTGTTTATAAATAACTTAATAATAATCTTAATAAAGGATTCATTTGTAAATCCTATTTCCAATCAGTTGTTTTACTCCTTTTCACTATAAAACCCAAAAGGGGTATTCGAATTTGCTAAGATTATTATAAACTAAATAATATTACTATTAAAAACCAATATCCTTTACTACTAATCAAAGAAACCCTTAATACTCTATACTATACTAAAATTTATATAAAACTAGATATTATTGCTATATTCAATAAATTACGAATTATAGAAAACTACAAATAGAAGACTGCTTTTACAATTCGCTTCAGCCTATTCGAATCCCTAATAATATCTTTCAGCCTTTACAATACTTCCACCTTATTCCAGAATTATATTAATTATATTCTTTTCAATCTTTTGAATAAAAATTGTATAATATATTTAAACAATATTCTAATCTACTCCAAGAATATTATAGATTATTAAAAGCAAGTTTATAAAATCATTCAAAGATTTATCGATATTAATTTGTAAATCAATATCAATAAATACAAATTTGAAATAAAGAGAATAAAATATCTCAATCTAATTATTATTCTAAATAATATCAAAATGGATTCTAATAAAATTAAAACTATCCTTGAATAGAAATCATTAGCTAAATTTAAAGATCTTCAATACTTTTTAGAATTCATTAACTTCTATTAATATTTCATTTATAATTTTTCTAAAATTACAAAACTATTAAATCATTTATTAAAAAAAAGAAAATATAGAATTGGATTTATAATCAAAAGAATACTTTTAAAATATTGAAATAAATCTTTACTTCTACTCTAATTCTTATAATATTCGATTACTATTGCTATATAATTAACGAAATAGATATTTCGAATTAAACTATAGGTAGAGTCCTTTTACAATATAATAATAAAAACCAATTACATCCAATCGCATATTTCTCTTCGAAATATAATATTATCAAATATAATTATAAAATCTATAATAAGGAATTACTAGTTATTATCAAATTATTAAAAGAATAGAAACTTAAGTTATACAAAATACAAAAGCTATTCGAAATTATTATAAACTATAAGAATCTAGAATATTTCATATCAACAAAAATACTGAATCAAAAGCAAACCAGATAGACCGAATTCCTATCTGATTTCAATTTTTGTATTATATATCAATTTAGTTATAAAACAGTCCACTCTAATATACTAAATTGAAAAACAAAAGATTACTCTATATATACAAATTCCAACAACAATTAAATCAAAAATCGATTACAAACAATTCTCCCGAAAAGAATATTCAATACTATTATATTCAAGAATCTCATTTAATAAATAAATAATAATATCAATCTTATTATAACCCCTATAAATATAATTATCCCTAATACTAAAAAACCGATCAATAACCTTATTAATAAAGTATATAAATCATTCAAATTGATTATTATTATATATAAAACACTCTGAAATCCAATTATTTATTATTAGTTATTATTGATTCAAAAGGACCTCTAAATTGCTTTATAAAATTATAAACTAATTAATAATAAAATCTTTTATCAAAATCACTTTTTTATTCCTCTCTTTATTAAACTTTATATATAGATTATATATTAAATATATTCTATCAAACCTATTAAATATTCTAATTAAATGAAAACTATTGATTTAATTTTCTATACTTACTAATAATCCAATATATTAAAAGAAATCGAAACTTTTATATAAACGTATTAATTCTATTTGCAAATCAAAGCCTTCTGTTTTATTATATCCAGATTTCTAGAACCCTTATTAATATTATTTTACCCTTAGTTTGATATCTCTATTAATTATATTATATTATTATTAATCAATAAATACTACAAAAAGAAGTATCAATATATTATTACAATTGTTTATTGCTTAATAAAGATATATTACTTTATATCAATTATAGGATTATTTATAAAAAAGCTTATTGATTGGTTTATTAAGAAAATCTATTATCTATATAATACTCCTAATAATATTATCTCTAATAAAGATTTATAATTCGTTTTAGAATTCTGGAAATATTTATTGAAATGTTTATTGATTGCTTTAAAACAATCCTCCTTATTTCATTTAGAATCCGATAATCAAATAGAAAGAATCAATATAATAATAAAACAATATCTTAAAGCCTTTATAAATTTCTATTAGAACAATTAATATAATTAACTTCTATTTACAAAATTCGTATTCAATAATACTATTTCAGAGATTACTAGTATATCCCCATTCTTTACAAATTACAGTTTTTATCTACAACTCAATATTAAATTCTCTTCACCTATACCCCCAAACTTAATATATCGAAGAAAATATAAATTCCTAAAAGCCAATAAGATTATAAATTGATTTAATCTTATCTTAACAAAATTGAAAACTTTCACTATTCAATCTATCCAAAAATATAAGAATTATATTAATAGAATTTATATTAATATTTTTTTATATAAAGAAAATAATAAAATATAAATTAATATTAAAAATATAAAAACTAATTATCTAATAAAAAAACAATAACAAATAGAACAGCCTTTATAAGATTCTTAAAGTTTATAAATATATCTATTTATTGTAACTATTTATTAATTTCAAGATTTTTCCTATATTCTATAATTTATTATTTTAACTATTCTATTACTTATTTAGATTAATTGATTAGAATATAATTAACAAACCTAAATCCTATTAAAATCAAAACTGTATTCTCGAAAAGGATAATAAAACAAACAAAGAAACTAAACGATAAAAATTCAATAAACTTTTTGATTATTAAATCAAATAAAAATACTACCCAATATTCTAGTAATCTATTAAAGACTTTTATAATTAGAAAAATATAATTATTATTTTTCACCTAGCCAATCCAAACAAGCTAGATCCATCTATTTGAATAGAATTCAAAAGATTTATTGATTCTAATACTTTATTAATACTAATATTAAATATATTTTTAAATTAAAATTGAAACCAATTTAAAAAGCTCTATTAATTAATTATTACTTCAAAAAATGTTTATTTTAATCTAATAATAGAAATTAGGGTATTTTAATTTTAATTTTAATTTTCTAGAAATTATATATATTATAATTATAGAATTAATTATTTTAAATAAGAGATACTATCACAACGCCAACTATATATTCTATAGTTGTTTTTATACTTTAAAAATAGACCATTAGTATATTCTATTTCCTATAAGTAGGATTTTTTTTTTCTATAGCCTTCTACCCTTATAATATAATATAAGTCTTTACCCGTACTCTAACAATTATAAAAGCAATAAAAGGATCAGGGATCCACCTTTTCGAAATCTAATATATATATATAATACCTATAATACCCTATAACTTCTATCAAATTAAAAACACCCCTACCCCCCTTCCTAAAGAACTTATTAAAAAAGAAATTATTATATAAATCAATAAAAAGTCAATAATTTATTAACTATTTCATCAAAATATCAACTTTATTATATATAAAACGATATAAATCATTAAATTTAAAACTCTTATCTTATATTTCAGGCTTTTCAATAATAATTCATTTTCAATATCTTTAAATAAATTAAAGGGATTACAATTATATAATAATAAATAATAAAGATATTATAATCCTTATATTTATTACAAAATAGCCTATTACTCCATTTATAATAAGAAAATCAATGAATATATAAAACAATCTATATATCAATATTAAAATAATATAATATATCAACTACCTAGGCTCTTTCAGGTTAGGATATTTCAACTACCCAACTACCCCTAAAATATACAATAAAAAGGTTATTATTCTAATTCAATAAAAAAGAATAATTATTTATCACGCTCAAAGGATGTCTCAATAGCTGTATAGTTAATTGGGTTTATATAGAACTCATTCTTTCGTGATATTATTAAAATAATAAACTTTAGAATATACTAAAGCTTATATTAACCAATACTAGCAAATAATCATTAACTATCAATCCCTATTATTTCCTTATAAATAATTATATCTATAACTCCTATTTCTAGAATTAGAATTACTATTTACAAAAACATAGGCAATACAAATAATAGAAAATTTTAATACAACTAAAACTCAAACTAGTTTAGTTTTATAGCTGCCCTATTAGTAAGATTATAGTATATTGCTTTCTATAAGAATCTTAATAAACTAGTTTTAGTTAATAAGGTTTTTGGATCTACAAATATAGAAATGACAAATTATAAAACATTTAAATTAGATAATCCTATACTCACCTCCTCCCTATAAGTCATACAATCGATATATACTTATTAGAGAATAGGGGGTTTATAATTATATAAACTAATATAGATAAAAGCTATTTAAATTATATTATTTTATTCCAGTTAGCCTTTAAGATTTCAGCGAATATAATCTGTATATAAAAACCCTAATTATATCCGAATAATACAATCCAGAATTATATAATATATAATAAATATTAGCCGGTGGATAGTTAGATGAAGCAATAAAACTTTGAGATAGAAAAACTAGGTTTACAAATAATCATTTATATTTGAAAAAAGGTTAATCTCACAATCTAATAAATAGAAAAATTAAAAAGCAGAAATCTATTTTAAATCTAAATAAATAGATATTCAATCTTAAATATCTATCAAACCTTATTCGATCCAATAATAATATACTATATAATATATCTCGAACCGAATATTAGAATAATTATAGAAAGAGACTTCAATATTAAAAACGAATTATAAAAACCTAATATCACCTTAGCAAATCAAAACACAGCTTTAACTAGCTAATCGAATATCTAAGAGATAAACTTTATAAGCATCCCCAGGATCCCAATATATACCTAGAGATATATCCTTGATTTAACTTTTTCTAATATCCTATTTGTATATATAGAGATCTACAATAAACTTCACTATAGATCCAATTATATTATATAGATTATTACTTTGGGAATTAAAGATATAATAGATTTAGATTAGTATTACTATTGAATATAGGAATCGGATCTATTCAAATTAAATAAACTAATAATTAATTATCTAATTTGCTTTAGGAATATTACAATTCAAATAATAGTGAATATTGAATAATATATAAACAAACTAATAAAGGTCCTTAATAACACTATTTATATTATTAGAAAATCTAATTAGAGCTTTATAAAAGCTTCGTTTTAATAGACTAATGAATATAAAAAGATATATTTAGAATACTATATAGTCTAATAGGGTACTATTATGGTGTAGGAATGTATAATAGTATACACCTAGGTATAATGTATAATATTCTATAAGGAAGGAAGAAAAAGGTTCTAAAACCATATCGATTATATAACTAGTGATGACTAAGCCTTATACTAGTATAAAGCTAGTATAAACCCATAATAGTATTTTCTCCTTTAGGATTTGTTTGTTCTAAGTAAGTTTAAGTATAGATTAGTATATTTTTTCTATTCAAATTATACTTTCTTTTGTTTTGATAAGTATCTTAGTTTTAATACTTTATATATTATAGGTTTCAATATCAAGTTGGTTTTCAAATTGTTTAATATCTATTTTGAAAAACCAGATTTTTTAGGGTATAAATGATAATATTCAGTTATAATCTTTTCATTGCCTTTTAAATCAGAGGCTGATTGTTAGATTGGAGTATAGTGTTTTTATTTTATTAAATAATAATATCTGTTTTTGTTATAGTTATTTAATATTCCTTTAAATATCTATTTTTGTATTAGTTTATCTTTTCTATTCTCTTTTTCAAGAATTCTATTTTGTATAATTAGGGATTCTGAATTGTTGATATCAGTTTAATTTGGGAAATATATACTTTTGTTTATAGGGATAAGAAATAAGTGATAGAATATTAAAAATATTTATATATTTTTTAATAATTGAATAAGGTATAAGTGAGAGTATATCTTTATAATCTTATAAGAATCAATTTATTGTTATCTAGTTTCTTTATTTTTTGTAATATCTTTATATTTTTTGTATTAATAAATATCTTTTATTCTATATTGTAGAATAGGGAATCTGATTTATAATAGTTTATATATTCCTTATATATAAAGATAGTCTATTTAGTAAAGGCTTGGAGTTATTTTATAATTCGTTTTATTTTATTTGTAATCTTATTTTTTTTAAAAAATTTATATTTTTATATTAGTATAAATTCTAATGGGTATGGTTTGCTAGGCTTGATATTAATATATAGATTAAAACTATAATTAATAAAGAATAGTAAGTATCCTATCGTTTTTGAAATTATATTATTAAATATAAACTTTATTAATAATAACTATTCCATATAATCATTTTAATAAAAGTTGATAAAAGTATAAAGATATTATTCAAGGATAGAATTAATATATTCAGTTTACCCATCAGTTTATAAATAAAAAGCTAAAAAATATCTAAAAATAATTATTTGTTTTTCAAATAATTGAAATCAAAATTCTAATATAAATTATATTCTATAATCCGAAATAATATTATTGGATAAGCTATGTAAAGTATAGATATAGCTTATGAAAATATTAATTAACTTTTTTATAGTTAAAGTTCTTATACTAATAAAATAGTGTATTTTTGTTAGTTTACAAATTATAATTAAGAGGTATTTATATATAGATTCGAAATATTTACTTTTTGGGAGGGGGGTAATATAATCAATAAATATATTTAACTATACTCGAAATAAAACTGGAAGGGGTTTTAAAAAACCTGGCGGTGTTGATTTAAAGAATTTTATATAAGTATATAATTTGTATACTTGTATATAAGTCCTGATCTTTTAATATATATTTGTTTATCAATAAGATCTAGAAATAAGGTTGATAGTTTTAATACAACCAGGATATCCAGTTAAATCAAAGGAATGTATTCTATAAATAATTTATACTTTTAATTTGTTATTTAGTAGTATCCAAAGCTTTTTGTGGAAATATAGTTTATTATTAACTATATAACAATCTTGTATTATTATTCTTATAGTGTTTTGAAGGTTTTTTTCGCTATTTTTGTATATTTATTTATTTATTTATATTACTTAATGTCTGTAGTGGACTTCCCTAGGGGTATTCAGATGTACTATGAAAATGGATTAATTTACAAAATGAGAACTCCGATTAGGTATAGCAATTTATTTTCAAGGTTAAAGGCTATTCGCTCCTTTATAAATATAATCTGGCTTTGTTTCAAAGGGGATTGTTTTTATATCAATAATTTTGAGTAGGCCTAGTCTTTTAGTATATATAGAAAATAGAAAGCAAACTCTTTTTAAAAAAGAGAAAGATAATAGAATATAAGTAGATAATTAAAGTTTAACTATATTATTAATACTAAGAGGTTGGTGAATGTATAAGAGATTCTAAAGGATTAGAAATATATATAGATTAAAAAATAAAGGTTATAATGAATAGAGAATAATCTTTTAGTAATTCGAAAAGTATATTAGTATTTGTTTATTTAAAGTTAGAATAAATCTGGGAGTAGAATTCTGATTCATTGAAAAGTTGAATGAATAGATCTGAGCTTTTAATGAACCTTTTAATATATATTATTATATTATTAATGGATTGAAGGTATAAAAATGTTTAAGGTTAATTGGTTTTCGACTGATTATTAATTGAATATTCGAAAAAGTGAAATAGAGTTTTCAGGATATTATAAGAGTATTCCTATTTGTTTATTAGATAGTTGAATCTCTTATAATAAACTACAAAATTGCTATAGCCCGTTTTCATTATTAATAGTTTATATAATATATTTCTAGAAAATCCTAATTGTATAATTTCTTTTGTATTGTAATTCAGCTTTTATAACTTGTAAATTGAAAAGATTTTAGTATTAGCGGATTACTATCAAAACATTTTTGATAAGTAATATCTTATATAAAACTCAAAACAGATTCTGCTAATTATAGATATTCAAATAATATTAATACCTATAAAACCAAATACACTTTTATTGATTAAGCAATTTATTACTTTATTATTAGTAATACTAATATAATTTAGAACCTATTTAATCCTAATATTATAGGTTTTTATTACTTTATAATATTTTTAAAATACCTATTATAATAATACTATTGTATTATTGTATATACACTATATAACCAATATACTATCGATATATATCCATATTCGATTTATAATAAACTTATAATAGGATTTTATTAGGTTTTCAAAACTATACTATATACCAATCGCTTTTGTATCGAAGATATAGAAATCGATTCAAATACATTTGAATCCAAAAACAATCTATATCTTATTCTAATAGATTATATATTTATACTTTATACCTCGCCTATTCTTTTTGTTTTTCTTTAAATCATTAAAGAAAATAATATAATTATTAAAAAGAAATTCATTCTATTATTTATGAAAAGTTTTAATAGTATCTTCCTTTCTAATCACTTTTATAAAATCATTATAGTACCCCAACGAAAAGTAAGATTAAAATAGTTTCAACTATTATATAGCAAAAATGATTATTCCAAGCTATTGGATTTTAGTAATCAGTTCTTACACTATACCTACCCCTTTATCTCTCATATATATCGATAGCTTTAGATGCTTAATTAAAAAATATCATATATTGATTATTTAAAAACGAAATACAAAACGAAGTTTTGCTTATTCAAATACAATTTCGCCCAATAGCAAGCCAGCCTTGGTTAGAAAAGCTATAATCGATATTATCTAATAGACTAGAAATGCTCTATATACAATCGAATTTATTATTGTATTAATATATTGGTAATAGCCTTTGATATTAATATTTGTAAAAAGGCTGATCCAACCAAGTCCCATTTTATATTAACCATTATATTATACTTCTATTTTGTAAAGAGTTATAGAAAGTATACAAATAATAATAGTCTTTTGTAGGTAAAACACTGATGGGCTATATATTATCTATATTATCGACCTAATATATAAAACTACTTTTATAATTTTAATAAACCGAATCTTTACATATTAAAGAAAAGATAAGTATCGATCGAAAAAGATACCAAGCCACCTCAAAATAAATTGGATATTAGTATTTATAACTATTAATATTGATAAGATAATAAAGTTTTTATAGATAATTAATAATGGGTTTGTAATATCATATTACCTAGTTATATATAAAAATTCGAATTTTTTTGAAACAAAGAATACCTTATTCTTATTACCCTATTAAATAATCTATTATACCTTTCTCTAAAGGATCTTAGTATTCATTGATAAATCTTTGGATGTATAATATATTGTTATATCGTTGGTGTAACCAAAACAATACTTAATATTTTGATTGAAAAGCTCAATAAGATATAATATAAATAAAATCGGGAATAGGGGGGAACCCTATAATATTCTACAGACTACTAGAAACTTATTTGTTATAATACCCTCAAATCTGATTCTAATCTTTCGATTCTTAAAAAAAAAATCGATTACTTGGAGGAATGATATTAATCAATCCTATTTTATTATTCGGCTTATAAAATGTCGTTTGAGTAATATATTATAAACTTTCTATACATTTATAGTAACAACTATTACTAGATTCCTTATTGTAAGAGCAAGTTTTGTATTGTAAATAAATACTATTATAAAATTAATATCTATTTATTTAAATAATATTCTATAATATTATAAACTGATTATATTAAATCTTATAACTGTTTATAAAAATCTAGCTAGCAATATATCTCTTAAGGCTCTTACCAATATATAATATAAAAGCAATTGGTTATTACAATCTTAGAGATAATCTATCTTTCTTATTTACTTTGAGTAATATAACAATTTCAACTAGTTTCTATCTTATAGGGTAGTAGTTGAATATTAGATAGGATATAAAGATCTTATAAATCATTCTTTTTATATTTCTCCAATAGGCTTTTAGGAGGTGTACTATAGTTTGATTGATATCAGGAGATATATCTTTGGCTCTAATAGTATACTTTTCTATTTCTTTTATAGTAATTATTCTTTTTTATGAAAGAGTAATAGAATCCCTATATTGAGCTAATGGATTAATTAGTAGATTATTATTGGCTTTAAATTAGTTAAGAATAGTTGAGAAAAGGACTTCTGTTTTTGTTTTTGTTTTAATAATAATATATCTATTAATTATTAAAGAAAAGGCTTTAAGTAAATTCTCAGGAGTAAGTTTATACTAGTTTATTATTTTATATAACTTTTTATTGTTTGTAATATTATTAAGCTTTATTGTTTAATAAGCTTATTTAGTTTTTCGGATTATTTATTGTAAATTCTAATATATATTTATTATGAATTTGAGATTGTTATTCTGTTGGGTTTTGTGATATATTAAGTATACCTTTTTATATTTATTAATTTATTAGGGTGAAGCTTTTATTGAATCCCGATTAGGGTTTCCAATAAGTCAACCACCCTATTTTCGGGCCACCCCTCTTTTGGGCCACCCTTTACCAC